>JAOBAZ010004795.1:1507-13601 GCA_026546875.1 Pteroeides caledonicum | reverse complement strand
TAGAACTTGAGGTTACTGATCGCTATACGTATACCCTTCATAGATTAAATTAAAACTGCCACGTTGCCATCTTCGACTGGCCGGATTAAAAAAAAATGCCAGGATCACTGAATGTCTTTTCTATATAAAAAACAGTCAGTTTATAGTCGATTGATATATACATAGAGTTACTACCATTATCAAATTAACTGTGGCGCCAATTAAATTCTGCATCATAATTACGAGCTAACCCAATTAGCACCCTCACATAACAAGAATAAGTTAAATAACAACAATGAAAGATCTCGAAAGACGATTAAAGAGAATGGCTTTTTAGGGGAAATTATTTTGCAGGCTGTAAAATAATTGTCGGTATTCGTGTTACACAAAATTACATATATATTTTCTTGAAGACACAAAGGCGATCGAGTTTTGTCATTCCCGGTTTGCACACACGCATGCAAATAACAATAACAACAACAACAAAGAACAAAAAAGAAACATTTGGGCCCTTAAGCTTTGCCGCTCGCTTTAGAATGTAACATAATAACCGCAACATAATCTATGAATTGAATAGTTCGTCTGCGTTGCAAGCTGATCCAAGCGTGGTCATTGCTTCTATCTTTTGCCGGATATTTGACTCATGCATGTAAGCTTCGTAAAGGCAGGAATTGGTCCAAAGCGATTTCACCCAGACGTGTGTTGGGTTGAACCACTGTTCCCCATATTAACTGGATTGGCTATTCCTTGCTAAATGTTATGTAGCGTGACCCCACTGGCAGCCTTGTTGGCTTCAGCAAAAAAATTAAAAAACTTTATCAGCGATCGCCTTAAACGTGTCAAAAATCTTTTGGAAGGTTACACTTGTAAATGTAAGCTTTAAGTCAGAGAGCTAACGTGTGGAAAACGTCAACAGAGAGAACTGAACAAAATAAAATTCCTCTTGGGTGAACAAATATGGCGGCCAGAGAAAACTAGTCAGAACATATTTCTGCGGGTGTAGATATTTGCCAGTCATAAATATCTCATAAATAGCCAAAATGTCACGTTCTTTTTATGAGTTTATTTTTCATAAAGTCAATCAACTCTGGGAGCACAAAATTAAAAAAAGGTAAAGCTCACTTTGTGTGAACAAATATGGCCGCCAGTGCCAGTGGGGTCGTGCACTCTGCCGATGCAGTTAATAAGAGATCAGTGGGTTGGACTAAACGAAAAACCAAGTTGGTCAGCGGCTGTATGTTGAAAATTGCTACATTACACGTGCAAAAACGTTTAAAAACATGGTTGATATTAGCCTGTACCAGTCGTCCAATATGTTCTATCAGTAGCATAGCCAGCCTGACGATTTGTCCCGCTATGCTAATATTTTGGTGTTCATTGACTGTGAAAACAATAAATTTCTGAAGACATGAATAATTATAATAATTTGAAATTTACATAACGGGAGAAAATCGTCAGGCTGGCTACGCCACTGTGTTCTGTTATATCTGAAGCTTGCTTAAAACTGGGCCGAGAGAACGGAGGGAGTGTGCAAAAAGGTTCTTTTACGCTTCGTCTTTTCTTTCTCGCCCCAGTTTCGCGCGTGTTATGGAAAGCGAAAATAAAGCATATTAAACGCCTGCGATGTAGGCTACGTTAGTATTTTGTTACGTTGAACGAATCAATGCTTATGTATACTTAAAGTGCTTATAAAACAAAATTTTTGTTATTCTGATTGCGGTTGTATTTGAAAGGACTCGTAAAATGATTGAGTAACTAATTAATCTGTTCTTATTGTCGAGATATCAAATATTCAAACTAAGTGACTGTGACATCATTTGTAGTACATATCATAATTACATATTGGAAAATTATGTGTATGTTTAAGACCATTGGGGAAATTACTTGAAACTTTGCATGGTGATACAGACCTCCAAATGTATCAACTTGCTAGTTTGTTGTCAGTTTGACAACTTGTTAGACTTTAGACTTCATGATTTCCGAAAGGTTATTGTCTATTTTCTCCTCGGCTCTTCCTTTTTTCGGTTTGACACAACTGGGTCAGTGGAAATTGGCTCCAGAAGTTCGAACTGAAAAAACACTGTCAGCTAATAGAACGTGCACCATATCGTTTAGGAAATCAGGTAGCCTGGAAACTCGTAATTTGTCATGCCAACCATAAAACGCGCGGTGTTAACACTTAGTGATCTGTATTCACATACAAAGTTTCAAGTTATTCCATTTGATGATTTTAAAAATAAACGCGATTGTCCAATACGTAAATATGCTGTGTACTACGTATGAAGTTATAGCTACCTTATTTGAATATTTGATCTCAGGAACGAGAGGATATATGAAAAACTGTCAGTCATCTACTTTATCATTTTACGAGTTCATTCAAATAAGACAATAATTTGAACAGCGAAATTTTTGTTGAATAATCATTTAAGTATACTAATGTATACTTAAATGTAATGTGATCAAAGGCTAATATGAGGCTGGGCGCTAATTAAGATTCATCAGTAGTTTAAATGATTGCTTACACCTGGTCAGCTAACAAAATGTTGCTTATAATAATAACTATTTTGTCAAGAAGAACAGTTCATGATAGTATTTATGGTATTGCTAGACAGCGAGTGTGTAAAACATTCATTGCATAACATTTTTTTGCCATTCAAATTATGCTGTCGAATTATATATGATAAAAAAACTAGGTATGCAGAAAAAAGATATTTAAAATTATACGAACTAAAACATGGTTATTCTGTTATAGCCTTAATTTTGTGTTGTACTGCTCAACAATAAAATCAAGAAGTTTAACTGTTTAACGTTAAATCTCGACGATTTAATGTTAGACAGACGTATTTTGAACGCAAATCAAGACGCACAACTAGTGAATTGACTAACAACTATAACGTATTCAGACTGTGAAAATAAAAAAGTTACTATTTTACACGTCCCACCACTGTTAAAAGACATCAGTCGATACAACATAAGCATTGACACGTGGAATGTCATTGTCGCATCCGCATCAATAACAACAGGTCGACAACAACAAAATATGCGAAGTACATAAACATGACATGGACATGTTTAGATGGATTTGTCTATGTCCATGTCCATGGACGTGGACATAAGCGTGAACATAAACAATAAATAAAGTTTTATATTGATATATTTCTGTCTGGCCAGGATTATTCCTGTCTGGTCAGGATATTCCCAGTCTGGTCAAAATTATAAATGTGCTTCTGTCAACCTTGTAAGGCAGTCCAGCAGCGCAAGGATTGGGTGGTTAGGCGACTAAACCGGTTCCCCACTGGACAGCACTGTGCTGTTCAGTAGGTATGGCAGCACCCTAGAAGCACACAGAACAATAGCTACCAAGGTAAACCTCCACCGCTACCTTGCCGGGCCACTGAAAAGCACTGAAATTTGTCGCAACTTATAGTCACGCCCTTGTGTGCCTATTTGGTCCTGAAGTAATCTGTGAAAAACAGCAGACGACAAAAGGGTGTGTTAACCCGGTCGGATACCATAGTGCTTGTTTACCTACTGACTTCGAGCGTTGCGTTTTGACGGGCAACCATACTGCTCATGTCTTGCAGTGATACGTGTCCGAACTAAGTCATTATGTTGCTTGCAGATGTAAATAAAATGCATGCTGATGATCACTGTCAATTTATTTCCAATCAAAATGGATTTCAAGCTTTGGACATTAAGAATCGGATATTCGGATTATTAAAATCCTTTCATAGGAAATCGGACCGTTGGACTTCATTTTTCAGTTCAAGGGGAAGAGGCGCCATTCAACCCCGATGCCTGACAATCTAGCTCTGTGATATGTAATCGTATAATTTATACCGCACATGTAACAAAGCGAACGTTCATCGTAACTTTTCTTTTATTTGCTTTCAGAACCTTAACCTTTTATTCACGATAATTATCAGTATGATGTTATTTACAAATAGTACAAATTTCATCAACTTGCGATTTGATTCCCAAAAAAATTTGACCTCGGCGCCAAATTTCTTTGCGCGCGCTCATTTGCGACATTGCCAGACCGTAGTTAGATGATCTCGCAAAATTTATGCGTGATTCGTACAGCAGTAAATATATACGTGGGATAGTGTTCGGGTGGTCTGTCGATCATGCACCCAGCTAGGGACATGGGGCCTCTTTTATATCACAAAAATCAATTGAACGCAGGAGAATAGTTGATAGAGCTGTGAGGTTCTCTTCATCCGTCAATCACTAGCTTTAGTGGCATGTTTAGAGTGCTTGCTATTTTTAGCCTAGACCGTTCAGGAATGAGCGCGGTAATTCAATATACCTAACGATGATAATTGAGTTTTCGGTGACAATCATCTACTTACTTTCTCCTCCCTCTTGTTCAAATAATCATTGTGACTAAGCTTTGTATTATTTTCTCTTTGTTTCCTCTTTTCAGATTATTTACCAAGTTATTTACATAACAATCGATTGTGACTTTATGGCTGTTCATGACACGCATCACTTGATAAGGCCGTCGTCGTAGCACGATTGGACAACAAGGTTTATTTTTTTGCCCCTATCGCTCCTGCATGTTGCCTTGTCGGAGGTAAACGTTGAACGGATGTGGATATGTCACTTGTAATGTGACCGGTGGTTGAACAACAAGCATTTTGCATTTCGCTATAAGGATCTTTCATCCGAGAGTTTAATCTTACGACAGAGACGAAAGTTATCAAGGACGGAGTGGCTTTGTATGAAGGAAAGAATGAATGAAGAAAAAGTAATGAACGCATTCCAACGCAATGTCTGAGGAATTTTACAATAGGTTAGCACGGGGCGAAGAAGTCAACAGAACTGTACCGAATAACATTGGGGAAGGTCGTTTTCACAGACATGCCCAATATTCAGTTCAAGGGAACGCGTCGCAGTTAACAGCCCAGAATTCGCGTCCGTATCGAATTGATAACCGACTAGAAAGAACGGAAGTAAACCTACATTTAAAGCATAGGACACAACGACGTGCCGGGTCGGACTCAAATTCTCGTGGGAGATATAGACAAAACGAACAAAATAGACACATTTCTAACGTAGACGACGAGAGGAAAACATATCTGTCTAGCTCGGGCGTTCCATACGAAGGTGATGAGCGAATATCTGTGTCGTACACGAATCCTAGCGAATGCGACGGGACAGTTTTAGATGACTACATGCCAGAGATTCCACGAGCAACTCCAGCTAGCAAAGAGCAACCTATAGTGGTAGGGGGAGAAAACACGAATGCTCGTTTGGAAAGAATGACCCATTGCGGTGGCTCTGACTGGAATAACGCAAATATCGGCTCGTCTTCTGGCTCATACAGCCGTGAAGCAGGCTCGTTCGTAAACTATACGCAGCCGTCAAGCAAACAGGCTCAGCTATGCCCTCACGTCAAAGGTCAGCAAAGCTTAAGAGAAGACAACAACAACGTGCCCTGTGTTTCGTTCGGCGATCGTGATGACAAGAGATACAATCCTACAAAACATCATATTGGCAACCGTTTCGATAGATACATATACCCTTCTGACTTAGAACACCAATATAAGTCTGAGCACTCGCCAAATGGCCCGCCGGCCTATTACTACGGCATTCAAACTGAAAACATGATGCGTTGGAAAAATTCTAGAGAAAAAAACAGCCGTCAACTGCCAGGGTCGGCTTATGCTTTAAACGAAAAACTGGGCAAGAGCATTACGAAAGCAAGATACACTTTGGCTGCGGACCGTAATGTCAACAGCTCCGATTCCGAATCTGGACCAAGCTCGAGCGATCGTGAATATTGGCCTAATAGCTATTGTACCGAAAAGCGTAAGAGACGTGTCAAGAGAAAGGCTTATCGACCAAAACATTACCTGGGAGAGAGCGATCCAAGCGAGCATTCAGACCCAGGACATTACAGTCGTAACGAAGATTTCCATGGTCGTATATATTGTACGAGTCCTAATGGAGACTGTGATTATGACCAACAGAGGTCCCGCTATCGACTGAATAATAGCCGACGGAATATCTCACGAAGTCTTACTTCTGTCAGTTCTTTGGATGATGACAATAATTCCTTACATAGCGGATTATTCACCTTCAATCGTATCTCTCCGCGAGGGAAAGGCAAGGCTCGAATTTCTAAAATAAACATCAAGTCCTTCTCGACAATAAACGTTAATCCCTCTCGATTCAATCGGGCCACGAACTCTGCGAGTGATATTGGCAGTCTCGATGCACAACCAAGGTTCTATGGGTTGGAAAATAACGTGATAAAAACATCATCAAGAAATACCATGAAAGAAAATACTCCATTGACAACAGGTGAGCTTAGTGATTCGTCACCCTCGTTAAAGAAAAGCCCGTTTAATTCGCGGATTGTTGGGAGAAAATCATCGACGAGTGGCAGTGAAACACCAAAACATTCCCCAATTCCCAGGATTTGTAGTCCAGAAATTGTGGATGAGAGTTTCAAAGCTCCTCGTTCAAGCAGTTTTAAAACAATACAGTCTCCTGAAATTGAAGATCCCAATTGTTATCTGAATGGTGTAAATAAGGAACAAAATACAAGTGTTGATGATGGTACAAAAGAGCTTAAAAGCTTGATAGAGAATTTAGAGAAAGATGTTCAGTCAGATGATGAAACTATGGATCTGAGACCAAATTTACTGGTCTTAAAAAGTGAAAATACTAAAAGTAATAGTAACATTGATGTGTTTATTACTCCAGAGAGTATTGATTCACCTATTTTAACTGGTGAAGATGATGCACAAATTCCACCATTATCCCCTGGTGGGAGTCGAATATCTTCTTCGTTTTTGTTTGGAAAGGATACACCATACACTATCCAAAAACCATTTGTGACCTTGGCAAACATTCAAGAACAGGATGAGGCAGTATACAATTCTGATGGTGCACCTGGTCTCCAGAAAGGGAAATGGGAAAGACCAAAAAAAGTGTCTGAGGATGCAGAAGATGGGGAAATAATTGATGAAAGTGGAAGTGATGCTATTACTTCACCTCGACGCCGACCATCGTATGTGATTGCCCAAAATACTGGTCAAATGTCACCAACTACTGATGATGATGCAAATAGTACCAGAACTAAACCGAATGGAAAGGATCATATTAGCTATGGTGATGTTGCAGAAAGGACTGTGCAAACATCACAATTACAAAGAAACAATAAACATAATGAGGGAGATTATACCATGCAGCATGATTCAGGGGACAAATGTGGCACGGACAATGGAGAAATAAAGGTTAGTGATGACCTGAACAACAGCAGGAGGCGTTCTAAGAAAATGGAAAGACCAAGAATCCCAACAATACTTAATCTTGATGATGCACTAGATGAATTAATTGAGGATGTGAATAGGCAGTCAAATGGTGAGTAAAGCAATTCACATAAGTATATACACAGTTTTTGCTGTACACATGTGCTATCATCAAAAGTTCATTTAACATCTTCAAATAAGGCAAATTTTGTTTTCTGTTTAAGCTGGTATAAACATTTGAATATATTTTTCAATAATCAAACATAATGGGGTTTCTGGTTTGTACTGGATGTATACAATTAAATGTATTATAGGTTGAACATTTATGGTGAAATACACAAATATTTGTTTTATGAATATATTACTATAGGTTTACAGGGTATAACCAAATCTTCATGAAAATCATTGCTTTGGGTCTGATTTAATGTTAGATTTGAGTATTTATGAACATTTATTAAATTTAGTGTGGGGTCCGGTTGTCAGTGGGTTGATAATGTTATTACTGGTGATGAACAAGAGAGTATTTTAAGTTTTGCTTTCCTACTTTAATCTCAGGCCTTGAACGAGCCCATGGATGTATATTTCCATGGTTTTTTTGATGCATAGTTTTTATAGCAGCGTCCTCTTCCCTAAAAGCTTAAACTTTTTATATCATTAGGTGTAATATATTAAAAGTTGTGGTAAAAGCTGCCACTACATGTACATACAGTAGAATATGCTACTACTAATAAGTGTAAAACAGTAATGACAACTAAAAATCAATAACAATGTCTCAGTCAGTATATACAGTAACTCTTAAATGTTAGTAATTTCTTTTTGGTTTAAGTTATGGATAGGGATGTTTTAAAAAGTTTATAAAAATTCAGTATTGTTATCCCTCTCTTCCACCTGCCATACCCCTATTATCACATCTTTAGAAGTCTCTGTTTTCAAACAAATATTTTAATCATACTGTAAGTAACTAAAATATTAATAATGTTACTAAAAAGTCATTATCTTACAGCACCATAGTATGGCTGTATGGTATATTTTGCAATGAAAACTGCTTTCAAGAATGTTTGATAAAAGGTGACTGCTAAAAATTATTACTGCTTGGAGGCAAAAATAGTTTAGTGTTAAACAGGCTAGAACAACAAATACCAGTGGCTGTTTTTTTGCACACATAATGTAGCATATAGCATAATGCTTATAAAAAATGCTTTAAAGAAAGAAATTTGAAGGTGAAGATGAAGATGATGAAAGAGTCTGTTACCCAATTTCCATCAGGGGTCTTCTTGACAAGTTGTCTAGTGTCAGACTGGCTAAAATAATATGGAAGGAAGCCATTTCATCCAAAAACTGCTAACACTAAAAATGTAACCAATGTATATTACCAATGTGTATTACCAATGTTGAGGGTAAAATTTACATTGATACAGTATTTTTATTCTGTGATTGACTAAGCATATAACATACTTGAAAGAGAGAAAGTTCAGGCCCATTTTGACTGCTTGCCAAACTGAGGCTAATATAGCAATTTTAATCCTTAATGGTAAAGTATAACTCTGTTTCAAACCTGTTTTACCCAATTATAAAGTGTACTTTCAGTAAATATTTCTGCAAAACAGAATAAAAACTTGGCTAATGTCTCAAAATTATCTTACATTGAAGCAGTTATTGAAAATGTGTAATTGTATATGAAATTTTAGACCATCCAGGTGCAATTTTCAGATTTTTATCGATAACTATGTGTAGTTATGAATTCAGAGGCATGTATTGACTAGCGCAAAATTAAAAAAAAAAACAAATTAAGAAAGTGCAAGATATTTAAAGTGTAATATAAAACCAGTAGAGAGTGTGATAGAGAGAGACCTGTATATACTGTACTTGTATGTTATAGGATATCATTTCTAATCACCATGATAATCTTTAATTAAAGTCTATGGGAATTACTCCCAAGTTATTCTGCTTAACTAAACACTATACAGGATTACTAAAAAAAATATGTAACACCAAGTTATATTCACAGAACATTTATGATTACCGTAATAAGTGTAGTTGGAAACTTGTGTTCAATTATTGTGAATAATTGTAAATTACAGTATTTCAAGATGTTCAGATTTTAATTTGCTAGTGTGTCAGGCAATGGGATTTTCCCTGGGATTTAAAATGGACAGTTTATAAGTTTTAACTTTTTGAAATGTTAATCTGGGATTTTTTTAAGTTTTTTGAAGTCAAAAGAAAATACAGCAAAAGAATGATTTTATGTTTTTGTTCGATTTACTATTGCTATATCACTTCAGTATGTAGCAATTAGATGATTACAATTATTATTCTAGAATTGCTATTATCACACTTAGGTACATGGTGGAATTACATTGCTTGAAGTTATGATTACATCACCATTACCATGTACAGTAACTTCAACTTGTAAATAACTTGGTTTTTATATCATTAAAACTTTAAGTGTTTTTGGAGTACAGCATAGCAAATATGCTGTACTCCAAGTTTTACAGTGTAATAATTTTAACTAAATCCTTAAGAATAATATTTTTAATCTAAATCAAACATTGTGTTTTTAAAGAAAAGCCAGGTGTCAGTGATTAAAATTCCTGGAACAATCTAGGTTAAATTTATATCCTTATTAACTACAATAAACCTGCTTTAAAGTTAACAGGCCTAAAGTACTATATTAATATTAATATTAATTACTGACTGAAATGCCTATGTCAGGTTTTGGCACAGTATATGAACAGGTCTTGCCTTACTGTTGCCATGTTGGACTATACCCACATATATGTTGTCAATTTTCTGCTTAACTAGATAGCTTACATGACTATTGAGGTAAATTATTCAGTGTAGATTCATTTTGAACCAAATTCTTTTATTGTGGAAATCAGAACAATTTTAGCTTTCAAATTTAAATATTCATGATTCTGTAGTTCCAACATTGCAGTTAATATTGTATCATTTAAATTTTAAATGCTTAGGTTACTCCATGTTGGCAAAAGTTATACTAAAACACTCTTAACTGGGGATTGACACAAATACTAATGACTGGTAAAAACACATAGGCTGCCTAGGAGGTGTTGTTTTGTCCAGCGAAAAATTATTAAACTTATATTACTAAGATTGTTTTTTTCATTTTTTCAAAAAAATATGTGATTTGGAAAACTTGGTAAGGAGAACGTTAACTACAAACCTTTACCATTTGAGAATATGAAAGAAATAAAAAATGAAACGAACTCCACAATCATCATGTTATTAAACTTGAAATTCCGGTTAATGCCAACAAAAAATATAGTGACATTTTCAAAGTCACTGTCAAGTTGTAAAATTTTTAACAAGAAAGTTATCTCCGTACTTACTCTGTATTTCTAGAACCTTGCTTTGATCTAAACAAATCAAAGTTTTTTTTTGCCTTAAATGGCATGAAACCTGATACGCAACGATATGAAATGCAACGATAGGTATGACACACAAGTAAAAGCTTTACTAAAAAAACTTTATTAAACTTACTAAACTCGAATTCTTGCAGAGAATTTCTCATTAAATACAAATTTTTTATTAGCGTTCACCAAACGTTTTTTTCAGAAGAGCAGTGTTGTGTTCTCATATAGCTACATCTCATTCTGCTGTTGACCTTTTTACTTTCTGTGTATTCTGCACGTATTACCGACCGAAAAAAATTAGGAAGATGTTGTTTTAACCTTTGCGATACTATTCATTTGGATTTGAAACTATTGCTGAATGTTTTACACTAATCTTGTTGTCGATCACTAGAATACAACTATAGTAGGCTAAATGTATTTCATGTGTGTCCATTTTTTAATTTTACTGACGATTCAAAACACTAATGAGACAGTCTAACTGTTACAACTGTAACAATAAAAGTGTAACAGTTATGACGATAGGTATGTAACAACTATGAGAACAGAAATGTATGACAACAGAAATGTAATAACTATATGACAATAAAAATGTAACGACTAAACACACAATAAAAATGTAACAATTATGACAATAGAAGTCAACAACTATAGCAAAAGAAATGTAACAACTGTAGAAATTTGATGAAAAATCTCACGTGTGTTTGGCAAATTAATTTGTAATAGCATGAGTTGCGAAGCACGAGTGCTATTATGAATTATTTCGCCAAACTTGCACAAATGAGATTTTTCATTAGTTCTTTGAGAGCAAGTGTGATTTCCTATTAATGCAATTTCAATCAATTTACGCAGTTTTGAAAACATAATATTCATAATGTGGTATTAGTATAGGAAATTACTCTGTTCGAGGAGAATTAATGAAAAATCGCACGCGTGTTTGGCGAATTAATTCATAATTAGCACGAGTGCTATTATGATTTAATTCGCCAAACACGAGTGCGATTTTTCATTAATTCTCCGAGAACAAATGTGATTTCCTAATAATATCATAGTAGTCAATTTTGATGTTATAATATTATAAAAACATTTATTTGAATTTAATATCAATATATATTTTTATTATTGTCGACGTGAATGCGTTTGCAAGTTTTGCAGGCTCCCAAAAACATCAATCGGCACAGTGTGCCGATTGAGGAAAAATCGCCGTGTTTATAGCCAATCATAATCGAGTAAAATTGATTACTATGATAATATAACTATAACTAAACTTTAGTTGCTCACATATTTTTATCTCAATGGATCGTTATCATTAATGTTCACCAATTGTGTTTAAGACAATTGTATCAATGTAACTGTAACAACTGTAACAACAGCAAGAACAGTAACAACTACAATACTCTTGGTGCAACAACTGTAACCACTAACTGTAACAACCACAATAAACTGACTGCAACAACTGTAACTACTATAGCAACTGTAACAACT
>JAOBAZ010004573.1:0-13606 GCA_026546875.1 Pteroeides caledonicum | reverse complement strand
TTTACTACTTCATTTATTACATCATTTCATACATCATTTAATACATCATTTAATACATCATTTAATACGCTATTTAGTACATTATTTAACACATCATTTATTACACCATTCAATACATCCTTTAATATATCATTTAATACAACATTTAATATATAATTTAATACATCATTCAATACATCATTTGATACATAATTTAATGCATTATTTAATACAACTTTTAATATATCATTTAATATATAGACAATAATACATGGATGCGCGGAAATATGAAATTTATTTCGAGTGTTGAACCATTTAATAGATATTTCTATACATTTCATTCACCAGTTAATGTACTTTTTAATACACCATTCATACACCATTTAATGCATTATTTAGTACAAGATTTAATAGATAATTTAAACATCATTTAACACAATATCTGATCCAACGCTTGAAGTGCCTATGAAAAAAAAATTATTGTTTTATCTGAAAGAGTTTGTCGAAATAACAGACAGTTTGACTTTCTCAGCAATAAGTTATTGTAAATTGGTTGGGTGAAAATTTTTCTTACTACATTAACGATTACAATACCGACTCTGTTATGACGTAAGTTTCAATTGAAATTACTGCTTGTTTTATATATTAATAACACACATAAAAGAAACGATACTTCGGTTAAGCTAACTGTAATATAGATACATGTTATTTTCCATTGTATAACCCTCGCTCGGGTTATACGTGGGTTATACCGCACCGTCAATTCTAATGGTACCTATGTAAGCTGTCGAGCCTAATTTTCATCGTGTGTAAATGATGCTAACAACTATCAACAGCTCTTAGCTTTACATTAATGTATAAAAACAAGTTCTTGTTTTCACATTATCTCTATTGAACTTTCTCCCAAAAATGCTTTCTTCAGTCAAAACGTTTTGCTGAGATAAATTTCCCTTGGTGTGGAAGTTTGTGATTTTTCCGACAATTTCTGCGAGAGGGGCTTTGGTTTTTCATTCCAACAGGCATGGTATCCCTGTGTCTTATATATGTCATCCTCGACTTTTTTTGAGAGAGATGTGGTCGCTCGTTTCACATCCTTACGGTCGAAATCTAGTTCAGGTGTTTCTACAGTCATCTGAAAAACGAAACAACAAAATTTTCGATAAGAGTTCGTGAGATTTGACGAGGGTTGGTTAACGTTGATGCGAGTGAATGAGAGACATTTAGGAGGAAAAGTGCATGCGAGTAGGCAAGAGGTGATAAGAGTTGGTGTAATCATGGTTACTGGAGAGTACATGGTTAGGAAACTCGTTCGACAGAACTCATTATCTATGTTATTGTCCAAGTTTATCCTAAATTATGGTCGCTTCAGCGTCACGTGTGTATTGTCTTCTTACCCAAACTACCAATAAGAATAATTCGACTTAATTACTGAGCCGTAAGATGGAACAATACAAATTTGAAGCACTGTCATTGATTCATTATTCCAAAATACAATAGGCACGTGACGCTGTAGTGACCATAGTTTTACATAAGCATAATCCAACATAGATAATGGGTTTTATGTAATAGTTCAAACACAACAGAGAGGACTTTACCGGGATTTCAAAATCCGAGTGCTTTTGCACGACTGAAATACTTCAAGGTATTAGTTCTCGTCACACTTCTTTTGGTTTCAAAATACTGATTAAAGATTAGTTTCTTTTGTTTTTGGTTAATGAATTATTAATGAGTTTGAGAATGGATTTTAATCAAGTTTCCTAACCATGTACTCCAGTAACTATGCTGTAATGAATGACGGTAGTACAGGACAAATAAGAAGTTAGTAAGAGTTATTAAATTGATAAAAGATGATGAAAGTAGATGTTTGGTAATCGTACAAAGTGAATAAAAGTTGACCGTGGTGATTTCTTGTATTTAAAGGACACAGGAAGCGTAATTTGACCCAAACGTTTTATGATTACTTGTTGAAGATCATTTACACTGAAAAAGCACTATTTTCAGTGGCGAGACCAGCCCAAAGGTTGGTCTGGCTATGCAAATTTCAAATCATTACAACTATTTATTATTTGTTTAATATTTATTTAATTACTTGCATAACAGGACTAAATTGTTGGGCTGTCTGCGCTGCTGAGTACTTTTAAACAACTTTGCTACCTTTCTAAATTTCCAGGTTTGCTTAATATGCAAACCAACCGACCAGCTCATTACGTCACATTGTATAATGAGTTTCCACAGACGCTGTCTTTTTGAGTGCCTAATGGATTATGTACTGAAATAAATACGTTTTACATCCTGTGTATCTACAAAGCGGGTGAAATCCTTTAAACAAAGATGACAAGAGGTACAACTAATGGTGTGAAATTACAATACAAGGAAGAACATAATATGTTGTATTTCGTTCTTCAATAGCTGTTAATATGCCTTTATAACAATTTCTGACCGGAATGCATTCTGGTCAAGGCCTGTTTACACGATACGATTAGTTGTATGCGATTTGTATCCTGGCGTATGTAATTGAGTGAGCAGAGAAAAAGGATCAGGTTTTAGACTCGCTATTGGTTGTTGAGCTAGTTAAGAAACATGGCGTACCACTGTTTTTCATACGTCAGGATACGAATCGCATACAACTAATCGTATCGTGTAAATGGGCCTTAAAATGTACAAATCGTCCTCGTTATAGTAAATCCAGTTATTCTACAGAAAAAGAGAAAAATCCGAGAGCCAGGAGGGGGCATTATTGTGTGCCAATACAGAGCATCAATCCAATCTAACTGTAAATTTGGTTATATGTTTTGTTGAACAATACTTACACGGAACAAAAGCCAGTTGCAAACCAAGATGTTACTAATAGTAAGTAAAAAGGCAATAGTGACAGCTACCACAATTGTACCAAACAAACTAGACAAATTCCCTGATGTTGTGCACATTGTTTTACCTGGAAATCATCAAATAACTTTGTCACAGTAAATAAATTTGATTTAAATATTTAGTGTATCCGCGCTTGCATATCTATCGTGTTGTGTGTATGTTGAAGAGTTTAGTTAAGTTTTTAGACATTTTGAAAACCTGTTGAAAAAGCGTCCATAACATTTTTTTGCCAAAATGTAGCCAAAATTCGACAAAACGTTCAGAGGTTAAAGTTTACTTTTATTGGTCAATTTTGGTCATTTTTTATATTTTTAAAAAGCCTCAAAAAAATTAAGTTGGGTAGTGACAAAAACATGGCAGAAATTGCCAAAAGGTGCCTTTTTGGTCAACACCGAGCACTTTTTCCAACTTCTTTAAAAACAACATGGACATGGGGACATTTTAGAGTTTTAGAAATGCTGAAGAATAGTAAAAGTTCGCTAAAAGATAAATAGTTTAACTTTTTAGTAGCTACGTTTTAGGTATTTTTTTGAAGTTCGACAACTTGTTTAAAAGGCGTCAAAGGCTAAAATTGATATGATAGACCAAAAAATAAAACGTTAAATCATAGTTGTTGGAAAACATGGTTTGGAAGTTTTATCAAAATTCAATGGAACTCATTATCTATGTTATTGTCCAGGTTTATGTAAGTTTAGGATCCTTCCTCATCACATGCACATTGTTTTCTTGGCCAAACAACCAATAGGAATAATTCGACCCACTCATTCACCCGTAAGATTGAACAATAGAAATTTTAAGCACTCCTATTGATCATTCACCCCAAAATACAATAGTCATGTGATGCGGAAAGGACCCTAAACTTGCATAACCATAACCCCAACATAAATAATGAGTTCTATTGAATTTAATCGAGTTTCCAAACCATGTACTCCAGTAACTATGGTTAAATTGATACAAAATATTATTCTTATCATTCTTTGACTATTAAAAAAACAAGTTTTAGAAATTTCAGAAAATGGCAAAAATTAAAAAAACTACTTTTTCGTTATTTTTTTCACCTATTTTGCGATAACGTGATATTGTTTAACCTACTTCTAAGAAATTTAAAACATGTCGAAAAATGAAGGTAGAAGTGATTAACTAGTACTTTTTGACGAAAGTTTGGGCATTTTTTTTGACATTTTAAAACTTGTCGTAAATAGGTCCAAAATTGTTAATTAACACAAATCTAAACATGTTTCGAAAATATCAGAAAAAATAGCCGAAATGGAGAAGAAAACTACGAACAATCTTTTTACTTTGGCGGACAACGTGTTACTTCTAAACAAAATATCTCAACAACTAAACACGATATGAAGAACCTGTAAAATACTATTATATATACCATTTAGAAGGATCTTTCATCAAGAAAATAGTGTTTTATTGCCGACATCCTTTAGCAGACTAAGATTTAAAAGAGCACAATATATACTTACTTCCGGACTCACAAACATAGTTTTTATAGTTGAGATAGTAATTCCAGTCTGGTCCTTCGAAGACCAACGCAATTATTGACAGAATAAAAACAATAATACTGAAGTACTTGCAAATCTTTACCTAAATTGAAAAAAAATTTATACAAATAGTCAAAAAGTAATCAACATAATGATGCATAATTTCTTGTGAGAAGCAATTTACTTTACTCTGAAAAAAAATTACTTTGCTTAATGAAGAATGTCTTATAACGTTGCTTTGTATAAGTTAGTTGATTCCATTGAGAACAATGCTGCCCTCTACAAATGTACACTACGTAGCTGTACTTTGTGAATAATAGTGTACTGTACTTTGTTAACAATGTTGTACTGCAATTCGTAAACGTTGTACTCTTTTTTGTGAACAATGTTGTACTGTATTTTTTGAGCTATGTTGTACTATTTGGTGAACATTGTTCTGTACTTTGTGAAGAATGTTGTACTATATTTTGTGAACAATGTTGTACTGTACTTTGTAAACAATGTTGTACTGTACTTTGAGCATAATGTTGTACTGTACTTTATGAACAATGTCGTACTGTGGTTTGTGAACAATGTTGTACTGTACTTTGTAAACAATGTTGTACTGTACTTTGTCTACGATAAAATAATAACGTCAACTGTGGTCCGGAAAGGGTTATTCTCTGAAGTTGTTAAACCGTATTCTTGAACACGTTGCACTGTTAAATAACGCACTGGTTTTCAGTAAGTATTAACCAACGTTGTGACATTTACTCCACAATAATAACAATACAAAACTAACACTAATCCTATAATAATATACATCATGGTATACGTCGTACTGTACTTTGTGAACAATGTTGTACTGTACTTTGTGAACAATGTTGTACTGTACTTTGAGAATAATGTTGTACTGTACTTTATGAACAATGTCGTACTGTGGTTTGTGAACAATGTTGTACTGTACTTTGCAAACAATGTTGTACTGTACTTTGTCTACGATAAAATAATAACGTCAACTGTGGTCCAAAAAGGGTTATTCTCTGAAGTTGTTCAACCGTATTCTTGAACACGTTGTGACATTTACTCCACAATAACAACAATACAAAACTAACACTAATCCTATAATAATATACATCATGGTATAACTTACGTTTAGTGACATTTGTACTCGGTTTAAATACAGCATCAGGCACCCAAGAACTAAATACTGAAACAATTGAAGAATTAAATTAATAAACACACATGTACGATGGATTTATTTTCGACATGAGGCAAGACACATTACTAAAGTTAACAGTAGTTTTGATGTTTGCAAACATTATTTTCTTAAAAAGTAAAATTATTCACGGCATAACGGAAGAAATCGTGGAAAATCAAACAGAAACATGAAATAAATTCGCAAACCTATTTTCTAACGAAAAGGCAATCTGTTCCCCCTTCATGATTTTCTATATAAATTCAAATTGTAAAATTGTATTTTTTTTAAACATTAATGGCCCTTTGGAATTTGTTCCAGGTAAGAGGAAATGATACTTATTTATCTAATATTAAAAAATATATTTTGCAATATACATATTATACCTAACCATTGAAACTTCATTCAATTCGCAATGTGGACCTGTACCTTTAATTGTTGCAGTAAAGGCATGAGCTGTGGAGGATTGAACTAATTTTCATCACAAGGGTTGCAATATTCGCTATTCCGAATTCATTAACCCAAACTACCAAAAGGAGTCAATTAAACGAGCAAGTATCAGAGTGAAATTTCCTACACACAGGAAACATTTCAACTTGATGACTATTATATCAAAAGGTTTAATGTTATGTGGATCATATAACGCAAACTACGCCGAATTGGATAAATCAATACAGGAATCCTTATTTTCCTATTTAAATGCTTTTAAAAATACCTAGGGCAGTGTTGTGTTATTTAGTAATTTAGCACAAGGAGTTCTACATTAACCAGGCACACATAACAGAAATATTGAAAACAATTCCTTTTAGTTTGATGAAGTCACACGACGAATCAGCTAAGTCCGTAGCCTGATTTCTTACATGACACGAAATGCAGAACCATTCGCCCAAGTCCCGGTAAATAGAAATACATTTACACGTGCTTTTACAGCAAATTGGGCTTACAAAATATCGTAAAAGTTAAAGTAAGTAAAAGTTACATACCGGTAAACCAATCCAAAAAGCTGTGGAACTTTGTCGAGCTTTTAGGCTTGCTTCTTTCTCCATATTTGTCATGGCATCACAAAATATCACCACAACGCCAAGCACGAAAAAGCCAATGGCACAACAAAGAATATACCTTTTTAGAGCAGGCAAAAGCTCCATGGTAGCCAAAACGTATCGTATTTGAACAAATATAGCTGTGATCAGTGTCGATTTGCCTCCAGCGTCCTGAAAGTTTGAATTGTTTTATTTTTCTTTCGAATCAAGACCTGTCGGCGGGCAGGTGACCAAACCAATTTTAATAAACCGGTATAAATGAGTTGTCATTTTTTGGTCAAAAAAAGGTCTTATATTTGGTAATGGGTATGCATGGCGAGAAACATAGAACAGGCTTTCTTAGAAGTCTCTTAACTTTAAGTATATCGAGTCTCTGATTGATTGTTTAACCAGGCTTACGCCCTTTGATAAATGACATTTCAGAGTAAACATGCACTCATTTTCCGACATTTTCTTAACACAATGAAACTTTTCTTAATATGTTCTTTGTATGTTCAAATGCTCCAAACGCAGTCGAAAATGTAAAAATGGTAAAATAAAATACTTCGTACAAAAGTTTTCTTCCTGTGTTATGGAACGGCCTCATGACTAGTTCAAATTACAGCAACTAGCTATCGAACTATCGGAACAGATTTCAAACATAATGTATTATCCAGAACAAGAAATGAACAGGTCAACTCAAACCAGAACCTTTAAAGTTTGTGTCCTCGCGCATATCGCGTTACACATGTTGTCGGCCATTACTCTGGCCAGTAAACTACATATTAACAAAACAGGCAATAAACACGCTGAGTTGGTTGGACCGCCATTATTCTGGCCAGTAAACTGCATAACAAATTGTACAGTTTAGTCGCCTTTCTGTTCGTTCTCTATTTTGTGAGCATTACTCCAGCAAGTAAAGTGCATGATAATTAACAAAACAGCCTATAAACACGCTGAGGTGGTCGGTCCGCCATTACCCTGGGCAGTAAACTGAGCGCGTTGGTGTCGATTTCTCAAAATAGTTTGTTTGTACATGAACGATGGCCATGACGAATCGACACAAACAGTAACTGTTCGTCGTCGAGCTTTTGTAAGAGCAACCATCAAACATCTCGTCCGCTTGGGTACCCACTAGCGACCTTGTTTTTCTGACTGAGCCGTATTTTCGCATATAAATTTACCATGTTTAAGAGTCAAAGATAATTACGACGTCGTACCAAACAATGTAATTTGTAATTGGTTGTAGTAGCTGACACACCTTCGATCGAAATATAGAGGGGTAAAAAGCACAATTCTCGCTCGAGGCAACGATTTTTCGTTGTCTCACTAACAGTGTTAGACAAATATTGAAAAATATTTACATGTCTCTGAGGATGATTCTGTAATAGAATTGAAACACTGCAAGTCATCCATGGCAAGCGTCGAGTCGTCGCGAAAATATTTCGTGCACTTGAATAGAATATACTCACCACTAATCCCCGTTGGCTCGATAGCTTAATGGGTAGAGCAGTTCAAAGGTAGAGTTCAATTCTCGCTCGAGGCAACGATTTTTCGTTGTCTCAATAACAGTGTTAGACAAATATTGAAAAATATAAAAAGCACAAAATAGATCAGTTTTCTTCGCGTCATAAAAACAAACGGACTTTGAGAAAGTCTAGGGTAACCACTTTGTGAACTTTGCCAGCGAGGACATGTAAAAGTGAAAGAGAACATCAAACTACTACAAACACTAATAAATTCACTCTTAAAAAAATAATATTAATTATAATAAAATTCAATCTATTTACATATATTAATAATTAATTAGCAACGAGTATTGTTCACATGACCTCACCCCACAAACGATACGGAAATTGTGTATGCTGATTTAGCGAGGCGAAATTGCACAAGCAGCCTGCTGCCTGTGTTGCACTCATTTATTTTTCTCCTCTCCCATATCTTTTTAAACGTGCCAATGTGAAATGTAAAAAATAATGATCATTCCTGGTTTTTACCAGTGAATCCAAATACCAAACACTGAAAAAAGTTTACTATCTGAATGTTTTGCTAAGTTTTTGGTGGCCAATAAGACTTCAAAGAACATTTTGTCTGTCTTTTTCTTTGCACTTAGCATTTATCCGCTTTACTAATAAAGTAAGTGTAGTATCCTGTAAGTAAGTATAATAAAGTAAGTGTAGTATCCTGTAAGTAAAGTGTAGTATCCTGTTAAGACCTCACGCTTTCAATAACATACATTATTTCACTGTAAACATGACAGAAACTGGTAAACTTGCAATTCAATTTCTATACTTTCCTTTGGCATCGTCTAAAAAAGTCGGTCTATAAAAGTTTTTATGTCCCAAATTATTTCTTTTGCCGGCATAACCGCAGGTGCCTGCACCACTGATTTGCGTATGACCTGGACTGACTATAGCTTACCAAACGTTACATGTGCCGTGTATCCTGCCGGCCTCCATGTTGATTTTAACGGAAAATTTGCAAATATATCAAAAATCTTTCGGGCAGTTACAGTTGTCATAAATGTGAGGTTCTCGCCAAAACCTTACTGCATTGAAAACGATAAGAGAAAATTCGAAGACACAATTTCTATTCGTTGTCAAAACATGGCGGCCAGCGAAAACTAATCAGTATTTTTGCGAGTGTAAACAGTTGTCATATTTCTGCGAGTGTAGACAAGACAATTGCCAGTCCTAAATATCTCATAAAATATTCAAAATGTCACTGCCTTTTTTAAAGTGAATCTTTGGCTAGGTCAACAAACTCTGGAAGCTCAAACTAAACAAAAAATTAAGCTCCTTCTTGGTGTATAATTATGGCCTCCAGCCACAAGAGCTCAGTTCAGCCGATCTAATTATTATAGAGATCAATGGCCTGCACTCCACAACCCTGTATATTTCGATTCCGTAGGCGGTCGGACACATCCTTCATCTTATTTGTTCCCAAGTCTCACTGATTTTTTTATCACGAAGCAAAATTTAGCAAACCCAAGCCTTAATTATCACCACAGTTATTAGTGAACACGGTTTGAAAGCTCAATTTAAATTCAGTAAAACTCGTTATCTATGTTATTGTCCAGGTTTATGCAGAAATGTGCCCCTTATTCGTCACGTGCGTATTGTCTTGGAACATAAACAACCAGTAGGAATAATTTGACATAATCATTCACGCGGAAGATTGAACAATAAAGATTTGCAGTACCGTTATTGGTCAATGGTCTCAAAATCCAATGACAAGTGACGAATAAGGAACCCAAACTTGCATAAACGTTGACCAACATAGATAATGAGTTCTATTGAACTTTTATTGACTTTGTAAACCATGTTCTCTAATAACTGTGTTAACACTTAAAGAAAAACATGAACAAATGTCCAATTGCAATCCAAAGCAACCCTGCGAGTCAAAAGCAACCCGACTACGTAGCTACGTGGCTAAGTAGTACGTTTTAATACCACTCCACTGTATAGGAGGCAGCTGGAAATTTCCCACCAAAATTTCTCACACGTTTGACCATGAAAGGTGGGGTAATAACTATGTTAATGATGCTATGCCGACCATCTCGAAGTGTCCGACAGTTCACGGAATCGAAAATAGCGTCGAAGCAATCTAAAATGTGCAAACTTGAAGTTCTCCAAGAACCTTTCAAGTTTTAAACCTCGCGCCACATGTCCTATTGTATCGCAGACAATGTCCCTTAAAATTTTTCTGAGAATGCCCGGCTCGACACTTTTACCAAACACGTTGTCCAATGATACAGCGACGTGAATCAAACTCCGTGAACTACGCCTTTTTTCACGGAAATAACAGTCACTGTTAACCAGCACAGTGTATGTGTTAGCAATTATACTATTTCACAGAAAGAAGTTCTCGTAGAACCAATTGATGTTTTTATTTCCTTGGGAACACTTCGCAGAAACCGTCGCAAAAGCAGTGGCGACCCTCAGGTGTCATAAAACCAATATTTGCCTGTCTTGAGCAAATGGTTTGATTGAGCGCCGTTTAAGTAATCACAGAGTAAAAAATCTTCCATAGAAAACCTTGTCCTATCTTTATTTGGAACAGTTCTCGATAACGCTTCATCCATGGCAAGTTTCGCGATAAATTCTCCGCGCTGACGATTCAACCATGATGCAATTCGAGTTTCGCTCAAAACATCGCAATTGTCAATCTTAAACGGTCCCCATAGCAATCCCTGAAGAAAACCAATTGCCTGCCGAAGTGATGCAGTTCCGTCCCGAAGTTTTGCTGAAACCTTGTCTAAAAAACCGAACAACGGCGACGTCCGACACTTGACGTGATTACCGTTCTCATCACCACTTTTTGAAGAATGCAACATAGCGATTACTACTTCAGAAACGGAGGACAAATCGTTCCGTACGCCGCTCGGGCTCGTCACACCTTCCAGACTGGTGGCTTTCCTGGTTTCAGTTCCTCGGCGTTCCTTCGGCAGCGGCTGAGATTTGCCTAAGTTACCAAGAAAAAGTTGTAGGTCATTTTCATGTTTTATTAGAAATAAATTGCTTAAGACTAAATTTCCGTGTGCAAATCCTGATTGGTGTAAATGATGCAGTCCTAGAAAACATTGTAGTATTAGCAAGCAGACCATTCGCTCGTATGAGTAAGGGTCGCTATTATGAATGTCCATTGATTTCGTAACAAACTCATCGCATGTCATGACTGGCACTTGGTCCGTGATAGAGATCGTTGTATGAAACGAGGAGGCAGAAAGGCCGGAAATCTGGGATCCAATGTCGCCCCGAAAGTAAGCTAAAACGCGCGCGACGTTCTCGTGAGGTTCCACAATCGAGCAAACACTGTAGTCTTGATCGTAACAGGATTTCGAGCAATTCGGTGATTGACTTTGAGACTTAATCTAGAAAAACAAGAAAATAACATCAAAAAAACTCCATAACCAGTCAAACAACACAAATAAACAATGTGAAAAGTTCGTGATAGTTTGTTTCATTATTGTAAAAAGAAGTTTGCCCGAAACGCTGGTCGAAGGTTTCATTGAAAAGTGAATCGTTTGCAATTTTGACGAACGAGCTTTGAAACTTGGCCAACCGAACTGCCAACTGTTCCACTCGGCTGGTGTATGTGTGTGTGTATCTGTGTCGGTGTATGTTTGTCACTGTGTGTGTCTGAGTGCGCGTCAGAGTGCGTGGATGTGTACATACAGTACATGCATGTTCGTCTGTGCCTACCTGTATGTTATCAAGCAAAACAACTTTTACATTAACATGTATCAAAAATTATGATGCGCAGTTGCCTTTTCTTCTAAAAATCCAATATCAAAGGCATTTACATCAAACCTGTGTGAGAATTCTTAGAATACGGCAATAACGTGTGAGAATTCTCAGAACACGGCAATAACGCTAGCAAAATAATTTACGCTTCTTGGCCAAACATTCCTAACAAATAACAAAGACCAGTAAAAGATGTTGTACCTTTGCAATGAATTGACTTTCAGAATTTTTTAGGTCAAGATTTTTTGACGACTTTTTCAGTTGAACAGGTTGCAACACGCTTCCATGATCTTCGGAAACCTTCGGCCAAGAGCCACCCTCCACAATTTCGAAGTCTTCCCAGCATGCACCTGATAGACTAATTTTTGGTCTGCGTAGCATATTACGCCATCGTAATAAAATATCGCTTAGAACAGTCACGTGCATGTTGGTTAAATAAGCATCTCGCGTGTCGTCCACGTCAAGTACCTCGCAGCTGCGGGATCGTCGTGGGACACTTGCGAGGATCGTTTTGTCTCGATCCTTGGTTGAAATAGCGGATGCGTTCACATGGTTCGTCTTATCCAGGTTTGAGTTCTGCTCTTCTTGTTCTGGATGTTTCTCTCGAGATTTCTAAATGTTAGGTAAAGTTAAAGTTATAAATAACAAAAAAAGATGAAATTAAAAGGAAAGAATAAAAATGCTAAATGTAAAAAGGAAAACAATTAACGAAATATAAGAAATGACAAGCTATGAAAATTAACGAACGATATTAATGTAAAACTTTTAACCTGAGTGTGTTTCTGTTGGATCTTCGGTTTTAGGCCATCTGGTCTTCGGGGAACTTTAGGTTTAGCGGTTGGACCAGGATTTGACGGCACCTCACTAGTTGTTTGATTATCTTCATCACTAGGAGCCAAAGTGACTGGTAGCTCTTCTCTCTCAGGACTAGATGGAGGGGTGATGGGCAAAGGTCCAAGTTCCGGAAGTTTGTTTTGATCAATTTCATTCTCTTGGTCCTTAGTTTTTTGCGAGGTACTCGGTTGTAAATACCCATCATGGCACAATAAATTTGGGGAGGTGAACCGCCGGGGAGGCTTTTTTGGCGTGACTAGTTTTTCCGGGCTGTCATCGGCGTGCGAAATGGGAAAATTGTGATAAAGTTCTTCGTTGTCGTCATCTTCCGTTTCCACTTCGGCAGATAGTTCTTTGTCCTCGGACTCGCTACGGCCAAAAAATGATACAGTTCTACGCTCACGTTCGTTCCGCTCAACAGTGGCTTGTGGTTGGTAAAGACTGGCGAAATCTGTCGGTGGACCGATGACGAGATCTTTCTTGGGCTGTTTTTTAACAGCTTTCGTGAAGGCCTTTTTTAAAGCTTTGCTTTTTGATAGAAAAGCACCGGCCTTGGACGAACCGGATTTACCGGTTTCTTCTTTGATTTGACCGGTTTGGTATGGAGATGGGTTGGTAGTCACCGTCGTGGACGGGGGAATGGGCGATATTTGAACAGAATTACGATTGACAGCTTGCGTTTCTGGAGCGTTCGATGTAGAAATTTGAACCATGGAGACTGTGTTGGATCTTTTGAGTTCTGTAGACGATTGTAGGTGCCACGGTTGACTTCTTGGGAGCATTTCGGAGACAGGTCGGGAAGATGGAGCTAAAAAGATAGAAAAATAGTCAGTGTATACCGTAGAAGCGTGTTGGACTATACATACAATGCACAGTATGGTATAGTTATGTATGGTATGGTAATATATACTAGTATGCTATGCTATGCTATGCTATGCTATGCTATGCTATGCTATGCTATGCTATGCTATGCTATGCTATGCTATGCTA
>JAOBAZ010004462.1:0-13607 GCA_026546875.1 Pteroeides caledonicum | reverse complement strand
ACATCAACACAAATACAACTTAAGCACCGGTTTTCTAACCTCAAGAGGAAAAATCCAAACATTTTAAACTGAACTTAATATATCATACTGTTTTAATTGAACAATATTATCGCAAATTGTGCTAAAATCTTATTTGTAAATATTTCGTGTTCATATTAAATTTGTGACAGAGCAACTTGTTCAGATTTTTTCAGAACAAACAAACTTGTACTGCCAACAAGCAAATAGGGGTAATAAACCAGATGCTTGGGTGGATGTAACCTATGAGGAAATACTGGCATTTATTGGCATCATCATTGCCATGGGTTTGGTGAAGTTGCCAAGTGTTTCAGATTACTGGTCAACAACTGGTATTTTCCAATTGAATTGGTTTCCCTCAATAGTGTCCCGGAAGCGGTTCCAAACAATCAGCAGATATTTTCACTGTGCAAACAATGAGGACACACCGCAAAAGGATGATCCAAAACACAAACTGCACAAAGTGCAACACTTTATAGATAAACTAAATAAAACATTCAAACAGTATTATACACCTGAGCAAAACTTGTCATTTGATGAGCAGATGACTGGAACAAAGTGTCGTGTCTCCATCCAATACATGCCAAAAAAGTCAAAGAATTGTTTGCAGTTTCAAGTATATAATGGGAAAGTTGGCAATGTAGTGAAAACCAACCTGGGCTATCGTGTAGTTTTCGACTTGCTACAGCATTATTTGGAAAAGGGGCATCATGTGTATTTTGACAATTATTACACAAGTGTACAATTGGTGATGGACCTTGCTGCACAACGAACATTTTCATGTGGCACAATCCGGTCTGATCGAAAGGGTTTGCCCAAACATTTCAAGAGTGGCAAGCTTCAGAAAGGCGAAACTTTATTCTGGCAGAACGATGGCGTGACTGCAGTCACTTGGCAAGACAAACGTACAGTGCATGGCATCTCATCCATTCATGGTAGCCTCATGGTAGAAATACCCCAAAGGAGAGGCGAAGCAGAGCCAGTCAGCAAACCTCAGTTGATAGCTGATTATGTGAACATGAATGGAGTCGACAAATGTGACCAATATCTAAATTATTATAGTATTGGGCGAAAAGCAAAGAAGTGGTGGAAGAAAGTCTTCTTTAGATTGGTGGAGTTATCTATAATCAATGCCTTTCATTCTTCCTTAGTAGGAAGAATGAAAAAAACAAAAATTTCCGTGGAGCTCTTGTGCATGAGTTGGTGCAACCTCTTCTCGACCAGCGTGCCAATGGTAATTTGAATCTGCCTAAACCAGGCAGACGTTCCAGTATAAGCGCAACACCGTTAGCAGGTAAACACTTTCCAGAAACTGCTGCAGTGAGAAAAAGGTGTGTGGTGTGTTCCAACCAGAAAAAGGCAAATGGGAAGTATAAAGATACCAAAACAGCCATCTACTGTGCAAAGTGTCAAAAGTTTGTTTGCCCCAAGTGTTTTGCGAACTACCATACTAGGTCTACGGTATAAGAAAATATAGGTTTGATAATGTTTTGACTTTTAAGTATAACTTTTTCCATGTCATATTCTTAAATTCTAACATAAAAATTAGTAGGTATGTATGTTACATAGTTTTTTTAGTATTTCACAGCCACATTTCGTATACTTGTAAATATTGCAAAATAAACACGACATTGCATAATTATGCAAATATTTGAAAGCTGCACATCTCCCATCTATCTCAACCAATTCGCATGACACTTGGTAATCATATGGCCAAGAGACTATATTTACAAATCAATATAGTTTGGATGACTAATAGATTATATATTTACACCTACAACAGCGAGAATTGGAAAATTCAATATTTTTCGGCAAAAAATGCTGTTAATTACTTGTATTCAATGATTTTTAATATTTTTGTGTTTGACAATTATGTAAAACTAGTTTCATTTTTGCAATCTACAGAAGAGAAGCTTCATTTTGATATATAGTTTATGAGGGTTTAGGTGATATTGTAAGAGTTACAGTTGCTTTAATAATATTACTCAGATTTTTTTATGTCCGGGTGAAATCAAATGGGTAGGTAAAGAGTTAAAGCATTGAGGTGTTTAAATCCTGATAAAAGAGATGCTCCATTCAGTGTAAAGCATATAAGAGTTACAGTTGTTTTAATAATATTACTCAGATTTTTTCATGTCCGGGTGAAATCAAATGGGTAGGTAAAGAGTTAAAGCATTGAGGTGTTTAAATCCTGATAAAAGAGATGCTCCATTCAGTGTAAAGCATAGACGAACACTTGCCAAGAAACTACAGCCTCAGGTAGAGGTGAGCATCGTTGAAGATGAGTGGCGTGTCTATTCATCAGACGCTGATGTTGAGAGGATAGATTCAGCACAAAGGGTTGACCACTTTTGGCAAGCTGTGAGTTGCCTGCTTTCACTTGATGGGACAAGCCCTCGATTTCCCCTTCTTACAAGGGTGGCCAAGACAGGGCTTATTTTGGCACAGATAAATGTAAATGCTCGTGTAGTGACAAAGGACCGCGCCCTTTTTGGCGAGAAATCCATTATTGGTTTGAGGGCCGTAAAGGATGCTGTACGATTTTATGATCCAGGAAAACAAAGACCAGAGAAGATTCCCACCACAGTTGTTCTTTTGAAAGATGCGCAACGTGCTCATATGCGTTACAGAAAACACGTTAGATGAAGAAGAAGCAGAGAAAAAGAAACAGAAGGCCGAGGAAAAGCGAGAAGCAGAAGAAATAAAGAGAAGAAAGAAGGAACAAGAGAAACTCAAAAGGGTGTCGAACAGGATGAAAGGAAGCCGGGAAAGCCTTGACAGCGAGGAGAAAGATGCAATGAATGAAATAAAAACAGCCGATGAGTTGCTGTCTGACGGTTCCAGCGTCGATTCCCAAGGTGCTAGAGTGGCTTGTTTCATGATAGAAACAGCAAAATCAAATCAGGCAAAAGTAAAGAAAAAGCTAGAAGGGATTAGAAAAAGACAGAGGGAATTAGCCACAAAGAATCAAAAACTCTTAAACAAAGTACTGCCTGGTAGATCTGCTCAAAAGAAAAGAAAGACAATTTAAGCTCGTACTTTGAATTATTTGTTGCGTTTTGAAAAGTGCTACATGGAAAACAACTGAAAAGATTGTACTTATTGTCTCGCCGACCTACTTAATTAAATTGTTGTGTTTTATAAAGTGCTCTTGAGTTTTGCGGCAGACATTTGCAAGTGGAAGAATGATTGGCATTTGCTGTTCTATTGACTTCCCTACTAGCAGAGGTCACGTCTATTTTGTTGTAGGTTTCCGAGCGGCCTCTGCACACACAAATGACACAACCTTGCCCAGAACGTACTTGACTGGTTTGGCTTGTTTTTAGAATGGCGTCAGTGTTTGGTTCTAAAAAAACACGCTATTTTCATGAGTGATTTCTCGATTCGATCAACAGACAACATTTTCCGACTCTTTAATTTGAGGAAAAACCTTTCCAAAGACAGACAATGACATTTGTGTCTAGACGCCAGCGGCGGATCTAGACGTTAGTCAGAATAAATTACACAACTCACTGGTGGAAATTTAAAATTTGAAATACCTGGTTAAAGATTTAATTGGTTAAACAGTTCTGTAGAATATAAATCCTACCAATGTGATCTTTGTTTGGGTATTTTGAATTTTAAATTACAATCTCTAATTTATTCCGACTAACGTCTAGATCCGCCAGTGAGACGCCAATTTTTGGAAAGTTGAAAAATAGATATAAATGGCCTCTGGTCGTAGAGAATTCTATTACCTGTTTAGCATATATGTTTCTTTGGTAATAAAATAAATAAAAATAAAGTGAATTTTGGTTGTTGCAGTAGTTCTTGACATTTTGAAACCCGTATTGGGCTACATTTTCCAAAGAAATTGAAAAGAATATTCCTATTTTTCTCCTATTTTTTAGGTAAAGGTCTCCTACTTTTCCTATTTTTTTGGCTTATGAATTCCTATGTTCCTATTTTTTTTTTTGTTGGTCACCCGCTTGACACCCTGGATAAGACAAACAACAGGATGTAAAAAAAACCTAGTGTGATAAAATATATAATTATTACGATTTGATGTTGTTCCTTTGTTTACTAATGTTCCGCTTTCTCGAACAATTGACATTATTTTGAACCGCATTTTTAATGAAAAACTAATCAATACCACACTAAACAAACGCACTTTGAAAAACCATATCTTAGATTGCTGTAACAAAACTACCTTTTCAACTATATGAACAAACTGATGGAGTTTCCATAGGTAGTTCACTAGGCCCTGTTTTAGCCAATATAATCCTAACTGAATTTAAGAAAATTATCGTTTCTGAATTACTTCGTTGTGGAATAATAAAATTTTATAAACGTTACGCCGATGACACACTTTTACTAAAACCATCTGATATCCCTATAGTGTTGTTCAAATTGAATGAATTTGATAAAAATTTGAAATTTACAGTTGATACATTTCCTGATGGTATCATCCACTTTTTAGATATAAAAATTTCCGTTGATGGCACTGACATGTATCATAAAATACTCACACCGGCCAGTACACACATTTTTTAAATTTCGAACCCTTTCTTCGTAAAACCGCACAGATTAAATCATTTTTTCATCGAGCTTTTAAATATGTAGCAACAAAAACCTTTTTCAAAATCAAATTACCAACCTCAACATTTTTATGATTTGGAATGGCTACCCCAATCATATTAAAAACTTTCTAATTAGTAAACTCAAATGCAAACATAATGCACAAATTCATACGACAAACAAATCAACTGAAGACGACTTATATAAAATTTGGTTTCGCGTTCCCTATATTAGGCACAGAGGTGAAAACCTTGTCAGATCCTGTACTCGTAAAATTCAGCGCTACCTTACACATGATGTTAAGTTTATAGTTATTTACAACACCAAAAAGTTATCATATTTTACCTCAAACTGTCGCGCAGTAATGTAGTTTATGAAATTTGTTGCGTTGAGCAATATTATTTGTTATTTGATTGACGTTTAATTATGGTAATAAATTAACTATTACGTTTGTGAAACATTAGAATGAAACCGGAATCATATATTAAGTTACTTTTAGTTATAGTCAGACATGAAGCCGAGCTGATCTCAGTATGAAATTATTACTGCGCCGTAGTAGCGCGGGTGCAGGTTTAAATCCGCTCTTTTATTTTTCGTGTTCATGTTTTAGGTAGTAGACTTCCGGCCGCGCGACCAGAATGCCAGGCTATAACCATTATATGACCACGGTTTCTAGATTTTAGATTTTTAGGCTAGCGGCAAAACTTAAAAGGTAGGCGGCAAATATGTCGGATATCAAAGAGCGAAAATGTCACGTGATGAGAAGTGTGCATAGATCTCCATCATGGCGGTTGTTTTGATAGTCTTGAGTGTTATTTGAGACAATCAAACAGCGTTTAAATGCACCGCGTCCGGCTACAGATCAAGTTTCTATATCATGGCCGACGAAGTGGATGTAATATTTGAAGCTAGCCAGTATTTGGAAGAAACAGCTGAGAAGGGCAAAGAACTTCGTTTAGAGTATGAGAGCGAAGGTGGGATTTCTAGTGGTATATACCACATGAATATTGACGTTGATTTTGTTACTGCGGATGACAATACCGAGGCAGACAAAGAATTCGTTGATGCTTTGGTTGAAATCGAAGGTCAGAAAGCATTTCCGTGTACAAAGTGGGACAAAATTTGTAAATCAAACGGTGGACTAACGCGAGTTACAAATTCAAAACATCGCGAAAGTGTTGCTGACTCCGATTCTGGTATGGGAAAGCTTTGTCAAGATACAGTGACTTCGCTTGTGGAAACCATTAAGGACAGTATCACAAAAGAGAACCTGTATGGTGATGAAATAAACACAAGTTTAAAAACGGCATCAGCAACGAATGATTTGTTCACAGCCCTATTGCCACTGTATCAAAATTTTTTTTCAAAGAAAAATCAGGACAAACTGCTAGAAGATTTGTTTGGCTTAATACAGAGATCGTGTGAATTGTTAAGCTGTGCAGACTTCAGGATGGCAAACCTGGTAATGATTCACATTCCAGACCATCTGGTGGGCTTTTATAATATCCAAAGAAGGCAAATAGCAAACAAGGGAGAATCCATTTCCGTAGTTGAACAGGTCATTGAAATTAACCCAGCTGAACGTGGGCCTCTTTCATACATTGGTGGGTATGTTGTCTCAACTATTTAAAAAGAACAGGGGAAAAAACGAGGATCTGAAAATTTTACTACAGAATATAAAGTCTACAAGTGAGTCTAACAACTTCATAGCGGGCCGAACAAGAGGTGAACTTGAAATTTAGAAATGAGATCTCTAAGTCAAAAGTTCTACGAAACATACCAACTGACAGTGTTTGCTATTCTACCCTACAGTCTCCCAAAGTTAAATCCTTGTGGGACAACATTGTATTTGCTTCTGGGATAACTAGTTGTACCTCAAAATTGTGTTTAGAAAATGTAGTCAAACTTTATTTAAAAGTAAGGTCTTTTTCCTATGCTAAAGATTATGTAGCAAAATATAAAGCTAAAGAAAAGGAACTGAGAAAAAAGGCACTAAGAAAAGACATGAAACAAAGTTCTCACAAAGAAGGAAGTTATACAACGTAAATATTGTAAAATTTTATTAAAATAAATATTTTAATATTATTATATTATTAAATTCTTTTCTGTTATAATTCTTTGACACAAATGATAGCAACATCAATTTTATTTTTGTGCAATGTTTACATTACATAAAAATAGGTACGCAGCGCGTACATGTGACTACCGCTCTGTCTTTGTCATCTGAGTGGTATCATGGATTTAGCTGACAGAATAGCTAGTGCTAATAGTTGTAGTGTAGCCAGAAAGAGTGTAGAACTGACAAAGAGAAAAAATGTGCAACGTACCGAGCCGAAAACAACTTTCGGATACTTTGCTGCTTTACCTCAACGTTGCCCATATAATTTTGTGATCGGTAAAATAAGTCTCTAAAATGCCTGAATTAACAATTTGGGATGTGTTTGAAAAGATGTGGTCAATAGTAGTTCTATTGTCCGTGGTAAAGGAGGTAACTAACTGTGTATAATTATTGTCTCTTACCATCACATTGTACAAACTGCTTCTATCTGTTACATTTAGCCAGTTCACATTGAAATCACCAATAATCACACTATCATTACCCGAAATTTCTAGACATATGTCTGTCAATGCGGCGCACAATTGATGAATTGAAATTTGTGGTGAACGATAGATCGTAACGATTGTTAAATTTGGATGGCTTGTTATCTTAATTATTGTGAGCTCAATGCCGTTAATATTGTGCGAATTAGGAAATCCGGGAAGGAATGGCACCTTGCTGTATATTGCCGTGCCATAATAAGGTCGTTCGTTGCTTACACGTGCAGTATAGTGAGTGCAAGTGTCATTGCGAAAGATAAATTCAAATCCATCGATGGTGTATAATTCGTTGTATTCTGTAGGAACAAATCGTGTTTCGGTAAAAACTGCTATATCGCTAGAAAGACAAGAAAAGTCTTTACGAACGTCCTCAATATGTTTATGAAGAGAACGTGCATTCAAATAGCACAGTTTCAGACGTGAATCGTCGTCTATTTTATACAGTGGTTTTATACAAAGTTGGAGTGTCCTCTCTGTTCTCAGTTCTTTCATTTCAGTTCGAACTTTGGGATCAACAATAATTTTGTTTTCACAGAGGTCGGTAATGTACAGTACTTCCATTGTAGTTACTCTGCTCAGTGCAACATAGTGTATGTGTGGAATTGCTCTTCGAGTACTAAGGTTGACAACAATTTCAGTTTGAGTGTCACCCTGTGATCTGTGTATAGTCTTAGCTGCAGCTAATCTTAGTGGAAATTGTTTTCTAACAACTTGAGCTGTTGTATTTCTTCCAACAGCAAACTGCGTAGTGACAGGTTTGATTGGTGTCCACGTATTTTGAATATTTTTTTGCCGATAAAAGTGTCTGTTTTCTTGTCCAGTTTTTCTACCAACATCTTTATAATCGAACTGCACTCTTACTATACCAAATGGTTTACCTGGTTGATGTAACTGAACAAACTTGACAATATTGCTGGAACCATTTGTCAAGCCATCATCAATTCTTACGTTTATGGAAATTTCATACCTCTCACCTACGGCAATATGGAGTTTGGAAATAAGTTGCTTTTTTTTTTTGGGTCGTTTGGAATTTCCCTCATTATTCTTTCTTTGAGTTCCCTGCTTCTAGCGCCTATGACACTATCCTGAGCGTCTATTATATATTTGCACCTGTCGCTGTTGAATAAACTTGCTTGTTAAACTCATCCACGTACGCGTTTTGTATAAATAAATGGGGCGCATGTTTTGGAGAGTTTTGCTCTAAGACTACTCTTTGTTTGATTTTAGAAATATCGTTTTCAGTATGATTTCCTTCCCTTAATCTACTTAAAAGTTCTGCAAATATCTTGCTGTCTCTTTGTCGCATTATTGTCTGTAATTCAAACATTTGAAAGTGTTGTTTCCATAAATTTGGAGTGAGAACACCATACTCTGAATTATGAAAATTATCGAAAATGAAACTGTCCATGACGGGCTTTAATTAAAACAAATCACTAATTGCAATGATGCTCACACCACCAAAATCTTCCTTACTACCTTTGATGTCCTTTCATCGATTGTTTATTTGTACATTAAACATACTGTTTCCAACCATAGATATTTCATCTAGTAATATGAGTTTTACAGCGCCTATTTGACATCTTAAAGTGTTTAATCTGTTAGAATCTAGTGGTCTATATTTTTTTAATGACTGATTTGCAGGTATTGCAAGTGCACTGTGTATTGTATTGCCCTGAATGATAAATGCAGCTTTACCTGTCGAAGCTAAAAGTAAAACATTAGTCTGAAATCTTCACCAGCTTTGCTGTTATAGTATTTTAATGCGGCTTGATAAATTGATTTTGTAAGATGTGATTTACCAACTCCTGCACCTCCACTAAGGAATCCGTAAAATGGTTTATCTGAAGTCTTTATAAGATGCACTATATGAATTCCTTTTGTTCTATATTTAACATTTGGATCATTTTTCTGTATTCGTTGTCTGGTAGTTCATTTTGAACAAGGGGTTCATTATTTTCCGCTGCAGAAGGAATTCCAATGTCGTGTGATAAGTCATAATTTTCGTTAAAATCAGGGTTTAAATCAATAGTTCCTTCATCTAGATCTTGTTGTTCGGTCTCTTGAGTCAATGGTGCAAGTAAGTCAAATTGGTCTTCTTCAGGGTCAAAAGCTGAATCTATTTGTTTTTGGGCGTTATTCAGTTTGTCATTACACACTACATACATACTCATTTGATTTCTTATTGAATCTTGTAAAAATCAATAATTTTCTTCATAAGATGAATATTCTCCAATTAAATCAGTTTCTTCGTTCCTCCACGGTGTAAAAAGCATAATTAATTCTCTAAAATGTTTCTCTGGATGTGTTTCTTTATTGAACCACACACATCGTATGATTCTCGCTTTTGATCGTTTTCTTAGGCCGTCGTTTTTCTTTCGTCTTTCAATTTTATCGTTTGCTGTTTTGGAGTCGTCAGAAAGGTCATGATCATTATTTTCATCATCTGAAATTTCTAATGGCAGATCATCAATATCTAGTTTCGAAGCGGTTTTTTGTATGATTTTTCATTTACACCATCATACCACGCTGCCCAATCTGCTAAAGTTACTTCTTCAAGATTACGGGGGCGTTCAGTGTACCTCTTCAACATTCCACTAAAGTGTATTTCCTCACAATCATCGGGCATTTTCTCAATTTCGGAAAGTGGTTTTAACAACTGAACTCTTTCGTTCGGTGGAGAAGTGTTGATGAAAATTACTTCTCTCGACGATTTCCTCATTGGTAACTGTAAAATTATATACACAGCTTCCTAGGTACTAATCACGACACTATTCAAGAATTTATTACCAATGTCTCTCACTTGCTGCTTAATACTGGCATTACCCTGCTTTGCTTCAGCACATGCTTTGCGTAATAGTTCACTCATTCCCTTTTGTGCTTTGGATATATATGAAACAATATAAACTGCACAAGCATATACATCAAGAACATATTGAATGTCCATATTTGCTCTCCAGGCACTCAAACATGTAGAGTTATAATTGTTTATTCTGAGTTTATTCGGTTTTCGTTTCAAAAAGATTGTAGGGCAATTGAGAGACGAACGAATTGCAAGTATGTAGTCTTGTTGAGATACATTTAAGAGATGTAATAGTTCTTCATGGCTCAGAGTATTATCACCTTTCATGTCATCTAACTGTTGCTTTATTGCTTTCCACAAGACTTTTAATTGTGTAATACGGCTTTGAGGAATGCCGTCTTCCAAAGGGTAAAGAATTGTTGTTGAGTTCATTGGGGGTTGTGGATAGTTAAATCTACATTCGTTCTTTACTCGTTTTCGACAAGTATGTGAATGTTTCTGAGTTTGGCGATTGACAAGATTAACTAGGTCGTATTGGCCACTTGGTAGTTGACACGTGATTATTTTATCAACAAACGATACTACATCATCATCTGCAGCAACACCAAATATTGGGGAATTTTCTAGCCATATCAACATATGAATATGAGGTGAACCTCTTTGCTGATATTCAACTCTATAAAACAAATCACTAATTTTTTCCAAAGGAGCAATATTGCTCATTAAGAACTGTCTTAGAAATTTATTAAATTGATAGTCAAAGTGCCTAGCACAAGTCACTGGGTCGCTTTGAATGAGTCTGCATTTTTCTTCCCAACTCATATTCTCTAGTTCATCATCAGTGTATTCTTTGTGATCAACAAGATGACCTAAAATTCGAAGGAGATATAGGCACTTTGTTGTAGCAGATGAAAAGCTACAAAACAATGGTTCAGAACCTAATTGTCTTATCATAGCGAACAAATCTTTCTTAGCTTTTTCAAAATAAGGTGGCGACCCTCGTAGAGCTCGTAAAAATTTAGAACCTTCATCGTGATAGACAATACTTTCTAAAGTACCTGCTTGCTTCAATTGACCAGCTGTTAAAGATGTATTATTTCTCTTAGATTTTCGTAATGCGATTTGTGATTTACCCAGAAGTATTTTCATCTGCAGTTTTTTGTCTTAAAGAATATGTTTTCCATACACATTGCTGCCCTTCTGTTAGACCTTCGTAATTCTGATTTGCAAATGTCACTGTAGAAAACTTTTATTTTGTTTTTCGGTCTTTTCTGTCCAAAAAATATTCCAGGGTAGGCTAACTCCTCCGAGTATTTATCGCGAAATATGCGTAGTGGTATGGAGCCTTCACCTGGTGCTATGCTATAGATAGTTTCTCTTTGGTCATCTTCAATGAAATCTGCAGGGGTTAACATACTATCTGTTATTCCTGCAGGAACATCAGTGTCATCTTCACTCCAGTCATCATCTTGGCATTCTTGATTTTTTGCATCAATATTTATTTTGTCCTCCCTTAATTAAGTTCTTGATGTTTGCTGGGGCATTCCTTACGTACTGTTGTAGCATCATCTGATTTGGACAAACTTTGCCGATAATCGTTCTGGCTAGTCTATGTAACTTGCATTCTTCGGACTCGGTTTGTCTCAAATTGTCATTAAATATTTGCTGTCTGTGTAGTCGATTTTTTCTGTGTTCCTCGGACTCATTTTCCCTCCTGTTTATGTCACAAATTTGTGTGCGCGTAGTCGATTTTTTTCTGTGTTCCTCAATCTCATTTTCCCTGGTTTTTATATCACGTATTTGCTGCGCTTCCAATCGACATTTCTTTTGTTGATTAGATTCTCTTCCTATTCTAAAAGCATCACAAACTTTTTGTCGTAACAAGCGTTCGTTCTTGTCTTTTTCAGACTCATTTGCTATTCTGCTTATGTTACGTGACTTTTGAACTTGTAATCTACTCTGTCGATGTTCACTTGATTCACTTGCTCTCCTTTGCCTATCGCGTACGTTTTGTGCCCTCAGACGACTTTGTTTGTGTTCATTAGATTCATTTACTCTCTGTTCCTTTTTATATTTGCGACTTTTTTCAAGCCTTTCCTTTTTTGCTTCAGCACTTTCTGCATTTTTTCGCTTCAAATAATTCATACGCCTAACTTGCAGTCGCTCCTCCCTACTCTTTTGATCTTCTGTTTCGAGTTCTTTTGTTGTATTTTTATCCTGGTTACTGTTTTTGTCTTGGGCTGTGTGACCCACATTCTTAGAGTTGCTTTCATTCTGACACATACTCCGAAGTGTTTCATTCGTTACGTTTCATTGGTTTAAGTTTTGTTTGTTATTTACAAATAATTCGTCCACAATCACACCTTTTGTTTCAAAAGGTGCACATGCTCCTGGATAAGTAGCCTGGAAAAATCCAACTAAGTTCTCAAGCCCCTGTATAGTAAGTAAGACACAGGTTCCAAAGAAACTAGGAATTCCATGCTGGTCTTTGGAGTGAGAATCGAATATTCTATAATTATTGTTCGCCAATTTAAACACTGCAACTGTGTTACAACTAATGGTTAACAAACAACATTCATACGTCGTACGTGTTCCAAAAAATATTTCCGTAAAAGCATTTTTCAAACTAATGTAAGGCACACTATTATCAGACAGAAATATATCACCGCTTATTGGTGGTGCACTATAAATCAAATTGAAAGTTTTCTCATTCATTGACATCATGTTGGGGAGCTCATCTAATAACAAATAATCTTGCTTTACTGAAGCATTAATACAACCATACAAAGCGTTACCATCAATTAAGATTTTGTTTAAATCAGCAGAGTCCCAGTAGTTAATGCTCTTAATATATCTATAGACTATTGATGTTAATGCCATAACAGCACATTGTTTACCAGCATGTTTGCCAAATCTCTTATGTGCTTGACTAAAATCGGCACAAACAGTTTGATTTGTGTCAATTATTTCATAAATTATAGGGCCTGGATTTTCTTCAATGTCATTTGAAAGCCTAATTAACAGTGGTATGTACACATGACAGCATATCACTTGTTCGAGGCAAAACCTGGGACGAGGCCCGGTGGGACGAGGCCTGACAATTTTTAAAAATATATGCTGGAAGCCCAAGCTCCCTTTTGGAAAGTATAACAGCCTAAAAATAAAAAAAATGCTCTTTAAAATGCGAGCTAGAACAATAGTGGTTCTTTCAATTGGGGGATAGTAAGTCAAAGTGCATATGTTCAAAGTTTTGGTTATTAAACTCCATCGGTCGTGATCTATGGTAGAATCAACAATGCCAATCGCATTTGATGTTGTTGGTAGTAAACATAAACAATTGCAGTATTGCAAAATTGTATTTGCATTATCACTCAGTTTTTAATCAAACATTTGTCATTACATATTGTTGTCAGTTAGAAGTTCTGAAATCACTATTTTTCATGACAATGGTAAAATCACACAATGTCAACGATATAAGAATATTCAACACAAGCTACAGTAAATTAACATTAGATTCTCAGATAAACATGTGGACTTTAACTGCCACTTCAATTATACATAGTTAATATAGACGACCGGGTTTGGAAGGCCGGCAAACTTCAAAGGTCCACGTGACCTATTTTATAATTATGTT
>JAOBAZ010004461.1:4441-21436 GCA_026546875.1 Pteroeides caledonicum | reverse complement strand
CCCGGTTTATGCTTTGTGTATCTTCGTCATCACGTGCGAATTGTATTTTAATATGTCTTTATATAGCACAATTATATAGTACAATATAGTAAAATGATTTAAAGATCCAAATCACTGAAATAGAGCACGTGTTTGTCATGTACTCCTCTGTGACAGTTGTGATTTGTGCACTAGTGAACAGACGGGCAAAAATTTAAATGCTGACGGAATTAGTAAGCTGTATCGATATAAAATACCCGTTACATAACTGTAGGATAAAATCATTTTGATTAAAAAGGCGAAAATTCTGTACTTGAGAAAAGCTCGAGAGAGGCGTTGGCCAAGCGACCAGGGACGTTGGCGAACAGGCGTTGACAAATTGACTCGAGACGCTCGCGAAAAAAAATCAAGATTATGGTGGACAACCTGACACGTTGGCGAAACGAGCGGTTACCGTTTTGGAGTAAGATATGAGAAATATCTCACTGTTCTAATGTTTCAGTAAGACACTGTCTACTAGAAACGTGAACGAACTTCGTGGAAATCTTACGTGTAACCTTGGAAGGACTGAATGGGTCGAAGGCAAAACACAATAAATTTTCTTGAAAACTTTTCTTCCACAATTTGGTGCCGGTGTCAGCGTTCCATAATATGAGAGAAGAAGGAGCGTGGAGGGCAGCCAGCAAATCATGAGAGGCATCTTGGGTCCATAACCAGTGGATATCCAGAACAGGTTTAGTGCCATCAGAAAACTCGCTCAATGATGTTCCTTGGTTCACATCCCAAACAATGATATGTCCTGTGACATCAGCAGATGCCAGACGTAAAGTGTAAGGGCAGCCTAAGTCATGATGATAATTTTCACGACACCATTTCACCTGATTAAAAATGCAATGAATAAAACAGATTATCTGTCACTGTCTGTCTGTCTGTCTGTCTGTCTGTCTGTCTGTCTGTCTGTCTGTCTGTCTGTCTGCCTGCCTACCTACCTGCCTGCCTGCCTGCCTGCCTGCCTGCCTGCCTGTCCATCTGTCAGTCTTGCTGTCCATCTGTTTGTCTGTCTTGCTGTCTGTCAATCGCCATATCTGTCTGTCTGTCTGTCTGTCCATCTGTCTCCCTGTCTGTCCCTCTGTCTTCCTGTCTGTCCATTTGTCTCCCTGTCTGTCTGTCTGTCTGTCTGTCTTGCTGTCCATCCATCTGTCTTGCAGTCCATCTGTCTGTCTATCAGATTTCAGTCTGTCTATCCATCTGTATCCCTGCCTGTCTGTCTGTCTTGCTGTCTGTCTTGCAGTCCATCAATCTGTCTGTCTTGCTGTCCATCTGTCTGTCTGTGTCAGGCAATTGCACCTTTCACAAAAAAACATATTAACTATGGTACATACCTTCACAACATTTGATTGATGAAGGTCTAGTGTTTGAATAATCTGAATACAAAGATAAGTTTGTGCAGTATTAAGACAGCTATAAATAAACATTAGATAATACCTCTTTATCAATCAGCTCATATTTAATTTTACTTGCCCAGAGAAAAACCCCAACCTGCAATAGCTGTTAACAACCAAGTGACGTCAGACTAGTGCTACCAATACATCATGGTGCCGACCACAAACAGCCACTCACCAGGGGAAACCCCCTGCCAACACTGGGTTAACCTATGTGCCATGGTGGGGGGCCAGGCCACAAATGGCCACTTTACAGATTTTATTCTGGCTAACACCAGCCAATTTTCCTTGACCAGGGGAAACTCACCACTGGCCATAGGTTAACAAATAACTAAAAATGCAAATGTTACAGTCGAACACCAGGTGATTTTACTCATTATGAGGAAAGATTTTAATCAAAACAGTATTTATAGAACTGTGATTAATGCAAAATAATTTACTGAGCCCTGTTTACAATTAGTTCATACACTACTGCATTTACTGGAGACAGCTTGTATCCAAAGTAGGCTGGGGCAGTTTTTGAAATATACTGAAGCCAAAAACTGTCGAGACAAAAATAAAAAACTGAGATAGATCCCTGATTGGCTGTTCCCGTCACGCATGGTTACTGCATGCGCACTAGTAGGATGGGTCATACCCTGTTCACAGAAGTATGTTGAATGCACAGACATTACCTAGCCTCTTTTATCCTGTTTTTCCAGTTCTTCATCTTTTTCCATTTTTGGGCGCTTTTCTGCTCTCAGATTTTGGCAAAACCAAAAAAAACGGTTTTAAAAAAAAACAGTATTTTCCAGCATACCAAAAAACTGTCCCAGCCTAATCAAATGCTTCTGGTTACAGGTTAAATTTGAGTGATTTCTTTGTAAGGTTAAGGTGCTGTATGTCATGAAAAAAACTGCTAATTTATATTGTAAAATTTGTTTGAAAAGTTCTATTTTACCTGAACTGTCTCTGGATCAACAACTACAACAAAATTATAACAACCATAAGCGAACATGGATTGCCATCCCCTGAAAAATATCCACATCCCAAAATTATGTCTCATGACTAGTCTACACTAAGGCTAACACAATTATGTCAAACAAAAGTTTGGCAAAACATTTATACAATGAGACAGAGTATCAAAGATTAGGAGATGAACAGAAGGGCAACTTTAACTATGCAGCATGTCCTCTTATATTTTAAACAGTTTACTGGCCAGAATGATGGCGGACCAACCAGTTCAGCATGTTTATTGGCTGTATTGTGATTTAGCATGGTGCCATTTACTGGCCAGATTTAATGGCTGACGACATGTGTAATGAAATATGTATAGGGGCACAAACTTCCAAGGTTCTCACTTGAGTTGACCTTCTGGGCTGAGTTGTTCAAAGATGGGTTAACGCTAGCCCAGGGTTAAATGTTAACCCACCGTTTTAGTTCAGTGTGTTAGAATCCACGGTTTTCGTCAAAAAGTCACATTATAACACTTGACCCAATTCAGAACAGTTCTGTTGAAAAGTCACAACATTTCAACAAAGCAGACTCTGATAATTTTATTTCCCAATTTGTCACTAACCCAAGGTTATGCTAACCGAGCTTTGAACAACCGGGCCCTGTTCTTTTCTTATTCTGTGGCCTGGTATGGCAATTAATGAATTACAGCATACAGACTGGCATTTGGCATTACTGAGATTTGCCAAAAAATGTTTGAAATCAAAATAATTCAACATTAACAATGTTGATAATCATGGCTGCTTTAGTTTAAGCTAAAAATAGACTACTTATTACTAATTTGTGTTCTTCTCGTACTGTACACCGTCACTGAGAGTACAACTCACTGCTCATTGCTGTAAAACTGAGAATAAGTCCTGAGTGCCAAACTCAAACTGCCCAAACGGAAAGTCTGCAATTTAATACTCGATCTCAAATAAAATATGATTAAAAATACATTTATTTAGCATTACCAATCACAAGCTCCCTTATTTTGTAGATGTAACGATCCAGGTATCAATTTTGGAGTCAACTTCATTGTTGGAAAATGTTTCCCTTCTTTTCACACAAGAAAACCCACAATCGACATGTTCAAGAACCAGCCATGTTGACCCATACTTGATATATCACCCCCCGTACTTCTAAGGAATAATCGTGGGCTTGTCGCACGCCGTATCGCCTATACGCATTTTTTTCTATGACAGATAAGGATTATTATGCAATTGTACCAAAGTAGAAATAAAAAGTTTTCGTTTCAAGGTAATTTGAGTATTTGGAAAAAAAGATTGTAAAATATTTCTAACAAGTAAGATCAATAGTGACGTTTCAAAAGTTGTTCAGCGGCAACAATTACGAAGCAGAGTACTTCGTGTGTGATTTGTTCGGGTAAAAGGTCATCGTCTCATCGATAAATCAAAACATTGTCCTTGGAGATTTATCCATTGATGAATTCTTTCTTCGAAAAGCGTTTGCATTTACAGAATTTTGACATAGTGAGTGAGAAGGTAATTTGTATTGTACTTGTTCTCTGTTTAAAATTGAGTACACTGTAAATTAAAACTAAACCAATGGTCCCGTTTTCTAATGATGTGGTTTGACCACTTAACCTCGTCCCGAGGTTTAGAATACTGTAGGGTAAAGGTTATTCTGATTGAATATCGTGTTTGTTATTTATTGTTCTTTTGTAGGTTCAAGTCCAAAACTGTTTGTCCATGTTGTTCTAGCACAATATTAATACAATAAAGATCATTCATTACAAGTAGAATGGGTATGTAAATCAGCTAGGAATGGCTATCACCGCCATGTAATTTATTATTTACTGTAACAACCCAGGCTATGTACTTGGTAGAATATGGATCGCTAAAAGATATCCAGCATTTGTGTTAATGCACAGGTCATTGTCAAGCCTAAGGGGTAGGATGGTCAATAAAATACAGTTAAATGACAGGCCAGTTCCCCAAGGTTGGGGTTCTACTGACATTGAGCACTTCTGGACACAGCATACTGCTAAAACTGCACCTTCTGACCAGTAAACTGCATATATTTGCATAAACTTATGAACACACATTGTACTGCTAACTGGCTTTTCCATTTAAAATTTCTATTCTGTGCTTCTGGATGCCTGGGGCAACTGCAGGGTAGCTGCTGTAATTTATCAAAACCCCGGACAGCTTGTCAGAGCAGAAGTTCATATATAATTACCTTAAGTTTTTTTTTTAATCTTTTTGTAATTAACAGAGCAACCTGCTCCCCCAGAGGTGGGTAAGGTAACAGAATGCAGTGTCGAGTTGCTATGGGACCAAGATAGGCAACCTGATGATCCTGATAAGCCTAGAACAAAATATACTCTACAACAGCAACAAATGGGCAAAGATGATCAGTTCGATACTGTTGTTTATTGGTAAGCCAAAAAGTTGATGAATGGTACTGAAATAATTTGATGTGTAAAACTGTAAATTCTCAGAGTCTAAGTATTACAAAATATCATAAAATATTACTGTAAATTAAATTTAATAAGTTAAAATTTTGTAAATTTAATTTTAACCCATTGGCAGCAGGAGGATAATGCCAGAACATACACTGTCAGTATTGTTTCACAAGCTGTTTCTTTCTTTAGTGGTTATGCCAGGTCTTGCATTATAAAAAGACTGATAGAAAAGACTGCATACAAGTACAGATTACAAGTAAGTTTAGGTGATATAACCAGTCCTTGGAGTTCTGAGATGGAAGTCATTACTGCAGGCAAGTGATTTCATTATATTGGTAATTAATATAACTACTTGGTGTATTTACTAGAGCAAAATACACATCGTAGCTGATGTATAGTGTGTGCAGGGATTAATTATTATACTGTAATTATGGTAGGTTTGCTTTAATGCGGATTCCAGTTGAGCTTGGAACGACAATGGTTATATTGTAATGTTTTGACATTTAAACAAACAGGTTTGAGATCATGACGTGTGCATTGTTAGGGACATGTCACCACGTTGTCAGGCATTTCGAATTCGAGTTGGACAAAAGATAAATTGCGTTCGGCATGGAAACAATTAGCAAAAAAGGCAGAACATTTCTAAAAAGGTAATCCACCATTCATGTCTGTATTCAACTCTCATTTGGAAGATTGACATACTCCATTGACATGTTCATTGAAAGTTTTGAAGTGGCAACTTCTTTTTACAATTTCACTGGCTTCCAACTTACTAAACATATGTCAAAGTGCCTGACAACATGGTGACATGGCCCTAACAATGCATTGTGTAATGATGTCAAACCTGTTTGTTCAAACGTAAAAAACATTACAATTCAGTTCATACACAACTCGAGCTCATCTATGGTATAAATGTTTTAAAGTATATATACAATGTCAATGCAATTTACTGCAATCATGATTTTTGTATATCTTTAGATTATCCAACCACAGGTGATGTGCTCCACAGAGCAGTTCTTAATTGGGATGTTCAAAAAGTAGAAAATATATTGAAGGAGAAGTATGTGCTGCATTTAGTATGTCACTGCTAATAGAAACCAACTACCATGCATCCAAGCTTAGGATGGAAATGCAGCACTTGTAGCAATTTTTGCAAGTTTCCGCAGGGCGAGTAAAATCATCTGGTTAGCCAGTCTAAAATCTGTCAAGTGGTGATTTCTGGCTGGCAATGCATGAGCTAACAGATTTTACTCTGACTAGCAAATCTGAGCCATTTTAAAACTTGCTTATGCAGGCAGCCTACTGTAGGTTAGACCCTACTACTTTACAGGTACATGATCCACAACTAGTTTTCTGCACAACAATCATCAAATGTATATCAGTATAGATAACACAGTAAGTAATAAATTTGATACTTACATGTACCTTGGTCTGCACACTACTTTTTAGTGAATTTTTAGTCGATGTTCCTGATCGAACGGGTGCTTCTCCACTTATGGTTGCAGCACATAAAGGTTTCTCAAGGTATGCCTGACAGTGTACAATAATCCCGTTTAAACATAATATCAAATTGTACCTTACTGGATTCCTTTATTACTGTATATATATAGTCTAGATTATAACTAGTAGATGTCTTTAAGTCATGCATCTGTCCTCTGCATCATAGCTCTCAAGCAACCAAAATGCTAATTCATTCAGTTACTATTTGATAACTACATTTGCAATTTTTGAATGTCATAGCATGCTTCAATTTAAATTATGTATTGTTCATAAATCTCATCAAACCATGATCTTGTCATTGAAATGATTTGGTCTCATATCACTACCCTGACATGTGAACACTGCCATTCCCCTATATGTCTGTCTGTCTGTCTATCCATCATCCGTATGTCGATCTGTCCGTCCGTTCATTCATCCATCCATAAGTCAATCAATCAATCGGCCAGCCTGTCTGTCTGTCCATCAGTCTGTCCGCCTGCTGTATTTGTCTGTCTGACTGTACAGTTGTCATGAAATTGAATGACTTTTATAGTATCAGGCAGTGAAACACATTTTGTATGTTTTAGCATTGTTGAAGTTTTGCTCAAATATGGAGCTGATATTTCTTTTTCTAATTCAAGTGGCAAAGACAGGTCTGGTACATTTTTATGCATTATTCATTACGTATACATTACATGTAGATTTACCGGTATCTAACCAATACTTTCATATTATGTAAGGTGGTCATTACAATTTGTTTCCTTAAAGTGCACATGCCTCTGAATTTTTGACCTTGAATCTCAAAATATCTCTATTCTCTAAAATCACACAATTAGTTTGAGAATGTACGATGGGGAAAGTTCATTTGTAGCGATGCAGTTTCAATGTTCACCATGTGAACTCTAATCCTGATCAATTGCTTTATACATGTACATGACGTCATAACTATGACCGAAGGCAAGATTCAGTGGTATTCCAACATGACAAGTAAGCCAATGAACATTGACCACCGACATGTGGACACGGACATGTGGACACGGACATGTGGACAACGATATGTGAACACCGACATGTTGTCAAAGCTCGTGGAATCGGAAATACAAACACTTGATAAGTGTTTGACACATGTTGTATAGGTATATCGGATACAACACGGCCGCCCATGTAGATGTAAATAGTACCTAACATTTGTCGTGTACTGTAAGATATGCGCTCGAAATAGGTAATAGAATATACTAAATTTAGAGCATCGTTAATTCGCCAGAAGCTAAATGCAAGATATCTTGGCGTTTCATTCAGTGTTCCCACAAAAAATTAGCAGAAGCCTATAAAAGAACTTTTCCAAAGGACAGTGATTTTTCATTCCTCCTCTCCTAGTGACAAGCCTCATAGGAGGAAATCACGAACTCAAAGCAAACCGAAGGCGATTTTTACATGTCATCATCACGTCAAGAATACTGGGATCCGCTTTCAAGACGTGTTCCCTACATCCCATTCGATCTCACATCGCTATAGTAATGAACTCAACGCGCAAGCCAGTATCATCTGCCAGTAGATCGGTGAAAACACCCAGGGGACTTCCTGTAGATCTTTTTTTCCCACGTGTGTCGTTCGAGAAGAGGACGCTACTGCCAAGTTTATTTTTGTTCTTCCACAGAAGCCAACCAATTTTAATCTCCTTTCTCTATTAAACTATGACGGAGATAGGTGCCCGTAGTCATGCGTGTTTTCCAGCTTACATCAAGGGCAGCTCGGAGAAGGCGGGTAGAGGTGCCATCTAAAGATTTCTCATGGTGAATGGTGAGTGCCCATGTAGATGATCCGTATATGAGAACGGATTCTACAACAGGCTTGATGATGTTTCTTTGTAGTTTTTCTGGGAGAGAGGACTTCCCTATGACATTCAATCCATCGAGAGTTTTCCATGTTTAAATATAAATTACATATAAATTACATATACTGTAGTTATCCAGTTTACATAAAATCAATCAACCTTTTGCTTTGCAGTTTGATGTTGGCATGTTTTGGTGGACACCTTAAAGTGACAAAGGAATTAGTAGAAAAAGGTGCCTCAGTTCACACCAAGGACCAAGGAGGTACATTTTAATTTTTAATCCTAGTCGCGTTCCAAACATCACATGTGACCACATGTGAATTAAATGTGAGCACGCGTGAATCAGATATGAATTTGGAACACATCATGTGACAGTTTTGTAATGGTCTGGCGTTAAACAGAGTAAAATCTGTTAACTGGCCGGCACCTACTGGATTTCCGTGGTTAGCGAAATCATCTTGCGCCTTGGCCATGTTAGACTTTCTCTCCAGTTATTTATAGTACGTATTGGGCTCACTGGTACCAATGAGTTAAATATACAACTAGAGACACACCCGCCAGAAACTGTAGTCAATTGCAGTCCTTTTGCCCGTCCCGCACATAGTAAACAATATTGTACTGGGCAAGCAAACGGACTGGAGGTCACGTACTGCAGGTCACGTACTGCAGTTATCGTTAGCCTGTGCACAGACCTTGATACCGGTTACGTCAAGGTCTGTACAGCCTCAGTTATCGTAAGCTTCAAAAGGCAATCTGAAGGTCTTTCTAGTTACACATACAGGCCCAGCAAAGGGACAGTAAAGCCTCATCCACACGGGCAATTTTTATGTGACAACTATGGTGAACGTCATGTTGGCCACGCCAAAATGCTTTGTATAGTTGCTTGGGCACCACCATTTTCCCAAGACAATTGTCACATTTTATGTGACGAGTCGTCCACACGATCAAATAATCGTATATGACAATTTTTATGTGGCACATAAAAATTAGGATGCCAGTTTTTCGGCACATGTATTTGTTACATAAAGTTTCGTCAATTTTCCTCGTCCACACGGTCAAATAAAAGTTGTCACATAAAAATTGTCAAATAAAAATTGCCCATGTGGACGAGGCTTAAAGCCCGGTAAAGGGGCTATAGTCAAATATTCGTGTTCTGCTGAGGTTATTTCTTATGAAAATGAAAAACGTTTTGGTTTTTACATGGTTTTTACCGTATGTGACCATGAATATATGAATATAGCCCCCCCACCCAATTACCGTTACTCCGCCAGGCCTGATATAGTACTACAATCGAGCTGTTGTACTGTACATGGTCAGACGTCGTTTTTGCAAATTTACGTCTGACGTAAATCTAAATAACTCAAGAACGTAGCTCATTACTTTATACTGTTTCGGAGTTTTTTCATTCGAAACAATCGTAATTTTTCATTGTAAATATATTCTTTCAAGTGCGTTTTCTTTGATAGGGTCAACTGCTTTGCACTGGGCAGTGGATGGAGGTCAACCAGTTATTGTTGACTGGTTGTTACATAATGGAGCAAATGTACGTTTCAAAATTTCTTTGATATTAAAGTGGAAGTAAAGTCCGTAGTGTAAACAAACGCTTTGTGTGTGCTTTGAGTACGAAATTTGTAAATATTATATACCAACTGGATACCAAACAACTTTCTGAATTATGGTGTTAAATGAATAAAAACCAGAGTTTCAATTCAGAAAAACTTCGAAAAATGCGGGATTTGGGCAGTGTTTGAACCCGAGGGCCTCCCCCTTTGTTATGAGCAGAATCGACGTATAGCACGGACTTGACTTCTTTAATTGTCTTAGAATCCTCTTGTACAAGACGGAGAGGAATTTTAGACTGCCCCGCCAAACTGTACAGGAGTGCTACCACGGTCCGTGGTGCCGTTGTGGAATGATTGTGTATTACAGAATTACTTGCAAATTCCTACGCAGTTTTAAAGAACGAGACATTATACCAGAAGATTGACTGTGTAGCGTATTCATTTGTTATACTGTACATTCTGTGTTGGAATTAGGACTAGAATTGCGCCAAGCGTTTGTGCCACCAGGCACGCGACAATTCCATTTCCCCACACTATACAATACAATACAATCGTATTTGGTTGTCTTTTTAATTGTCCTTCAATTGCTTTCGCGATTGTAACTTGTAATGATTCGACGCGTCCCTAACGCGTCTCCCCAAACGGTACCACAATGCACCGCACGCATCTAACTAGCGCCAGCCCTTTAGAATTATCCTCATTTCCGAACTTGCCTATACGCATTGTATACAAGATCTATTGAGAAATTATGCATGCGCTAACTCTCTGCAGTTCAAGTACTGATTTACGTACAGTTCTATTACTGATTATAGGTTGATGAATTGGATAATGCAATGTGGACGCCATTAATGAGAATAGGTAACATATGTTATCATATCGCAGAAGTAAACCAAGTGAAAAAGCTACACGCGATCCCAATAGACCAAATCAGCCTTGTACAGTATGCAAATTACCCATTTCGATGTTTACACATGCTTTTGAGAGATGTAAATTTAGTTTGTATCATTATTGTAATTGGAATACATTGTTTTGTGCCTTTATATCATGGTGTTGACAAAAAAACCATCTCTCAAATGGGTAATTTGCATACAAGACTGATTCGGTCTATTGTAATCGGATGTAAACAGTTTTTACTTCGTTCTTTTATTAGCAACACTAAGTGGAAGTGAAGATGTTGCCAAGGTTTTGCTGAAGAATGGAGCTGACGTTCATGCTCGAGACAACCAGGGGAAAAATGTTTTAATGGTAAGAATCAGGAGGCAGATTTCCTTAGGGAGGGGGGCCTGCAAGAAGGTGCGCACTAATTAATTACGATATCTTATTTTTTTTCCAGGCCGCAGCACTGGCGGGTCAAGAAGGGTTGGTTAAGTTACTGGTTGAATATGGCGCAGATGTTAATGAATCAAATATGGTAATAAACTTGGGTAGTTTGTTCAAACATTCTTTGTTTCGCATATACGGTAATAGCAACAACCATTACTTAGATAAACCTATTTGTTTTCAGCACGGAAATACTGCCTTAGACTTTGCAAAATCTTTTGATCGACAGGTAAGTTAATAATCATGCACAGTTATTGGAATACGTATGGGTACCAGTCATAGCCACAACCACCCAGTACGTGATATTTTCCATAGTCAGTAGAGTAGATGGTCTGGAAGCTCAATAAATATTAAATAGAACTCATTATCTATGTTATTGTCTTGGTTTATGCAAGTTTGTGCACCTTCGTGATCACGTGCCTATTGAATGTTGAGGTAAACAACCAATAAGAATGATTGGAAAAAGCACTCATCCATGAATTTGAACAATAGAGATTAAAGCACTGTTATTGGTTGATCTCTCCAAAATACAATTGGCACGTGATGACGAAGGTGCACAAAGTTTGCATAAACCGAGATCAACATAGATGAGTTCTATTAAATTTTTAACAAGCTTCCAGACCATCTACTCTACTGGCTATGCATAAATGTATTGTAACTAATAACTCAAAGAAGTACAAGATTAAATTTGCTGCTCGTAATGAATGCTGAGAAAATTTCAATGTCAGTCTAGTTTATAAACGGAACAGTTACAATCCGCAGTTTGTGTGTAACACGGTTCGATATACACCAATCTCCACACCGTGCCATACTTGTGTGGATTTTGCTATATAGTTGATGTATTTTCTTTATAAAAACGTACTACCCTTTCAGGGTTTTCAGTTTGAAAAGAAATCCCCTTGCATGAGCTTGTCACAAGGATCCCCCAACAGTGGCAGGATTATACTAATATTTCGTAGAAACGCGGTCTAAGCCTATAATGATGGCCTTTATAATGCGCAGTTTGCAGTATACCATCAGTGTGATGTAGACCAATAACCACAGCACGCCGTACTGTATTGTATTAATTTGGATATTCATTCATTTTAATGTATGTTCTTTATAAGAACGTTGTAGCTTATGTATATGGCCTTTTTAATGCGCAGTTCACAGTATACCATCAGTGTGATGTAGACCAATAACCACAGCACGCCGTACTGTATTGTATTAATTCGGATATTTATTCATTTTAATGTATGTTCTTTATAAGAACGTTGTAGCTTATGTATATGGCCTTTTTAATGCGCAGTTCACAGTATACCATCAGTGTGATGTAGACCAATAACCACAACACGCCGTACTGTATTGTATTAATTTGGATATTCATTCATTTTAATGAATATTCTTTACAAGAACGTTGTCACTTATATGGCCTTATAATGTGCAGTTTACAGTATACCATCGGTTTGATGTTCATCAATAACCCAATCATACCGTACCATACCAAACCGCACCTGTGTTACTTTGAATATTTATTTCATTGTGTTTCCTTTATAAGGACGTGGTAATCTATCTCTCAACGATGTCGCCAACAAGCAAAACCTAGCTGAATGTACCGAAGAACAACAATCCATAAATGCTTTATACAAGACAAATGTTCTTTTATTATATAATTTGTTTAAACTATTTTTATATTAAAGTGCAGTTTTATTATAATGTCAGTTGGTACAAGAGGGAAGGCATCTAATAAACTTAGTCACTCCCTTTGTACACTGCTGTACCCTTCCTTGCGTAAACGAATGGGTGAAAGAAGAGACGATGAATGGCACCTCCCCTACCGTAAAATATTTCTTGTGTTACTGGAGAAATTAAGAGATTCGACCGTATTTAAGGAGCAACCCGCACCCAAATTTTTTCGTTACTTGTAGTACGAAGTGTGTACAATCTGGGAAAATAGTGAAAAATCGCAAAAAGTTATTTACTGTGTCACTTCTGGGCCGTTTTGTTCAATTTTGACCGATTTCAGGAAAGAGGCCTGAGCCGAGTAGGCTGTGACGTAAACGGTGGATGTGCATCCGGCTTAATTATAAGGATTCCTATATCGCTTTCACACAAGCTTCGCCTTTGAGTCCAAAAAAACATTTCTTCTTCATAAAAATCAGGTCAGATCTCAGGAGTTACTCAGATATTGAAAGTCGGGTGAAAGTCTGCCCAATTTGAATTCCTACTCTTCTCTGGACGCAGAAAAGGTAAGGCAAGCTCGTGTGGTGTTTATTCACGGTGTTGAAACAGGCTCAATAAAGTACATTATCTGGAAGTTCAATAGAGTTCATGACCACAGTTGTTGAAGAACATGGTTTGCAAGCTTAATCAAAATTCAATGGAACTCATCATGTTATTGTCCAGGTTTATGCAAGTTTAGGGTCCTTCCTCATCACGTGCACATTGTTTTCTTGGCCAAACAAAAATAGAAATGATTCGACCCAATCATTCACCCGTAAGATTGAACAATAAAAATTTGAAGCACTGTTATTGGTCATTTACCCCAAAATACAATAGTCATGTGACGAGGAAGGGACCTTAAACTTGCATACACATTACCCAACATAAATAATGAGTTCTATTGAATTTTAATCGAGTTTCCAAACCATGTACTGCAGTAACTATGTCATGACGCATGCTATTGTATGAGGAATTCAAGATTATAAATAACATATGTGCTGCGCGCGCGCTGATTGGTTATTAGCCGTGTTTGGATAACACGATCCAAACACATGTTAAATTAAATTTTAATACTGTGGCGTTACAATAAAATTTGCGAGAAAATTTGTTGTTGTTATTTTATAAAACAATTACCTAATGGGTTACGTGTTTGGATAGCTTTATCCAAACACTTAAGATATTGCTTGAGTTAAGAAAAGCTAACGAAATCACTCGTCTTCGGCTCGTGATTTCAGTAGCTTTCCTCAACTCTCGCAGCATCCCAGCGTGATAAAGCTATCCAAACAAGATACCCATTAGGTAATTGTATATTGTACACTTTCGTGATCATGTGCACAAGATTTAAATATTTCGCTTTTTTAAACATGCAAACTAGCCGTCATTTACCCCAAAATATTAAATCAGGTTTATATAGACGAGAGAAAAACAGATCTTTCAACATTTTCTACACAAGGCTACCATAGAGAAGACACTGGTACTGGGATTAAAAGTGATACGCCTGTCGATATACAATTACCTCTTCCCTCGTGGTTTGACGACGCGGATTCTTTCGGAGGAAACCTAAAATTTGGTGTGCGCTTCTAGTATTTTTTCTATGTATTTTTTCACACCCACGGAGGCGTACCGCACTTTCTGACATGCATTTTCGCCCTTGAAATTTAGCATTATAACGACACGAAAACAACTCGATAAATCTACCCTGCTTATGACGCCACGCACATCCAATGAGCATAACCAGGATAGCGGCTTGGATGGCTTTTTTAATGCATTCTACAACGCGTTCGGTGCACGTTTCATATGAAATATACTGTACTACAAGTTTTTTTGTAATGGAACAAGTTCAAGCCGCGTCTCACAAGGCGTTCCCGACAAGATCGGGACATATAATATTCCAAAAGTTCATTCAATTAAGATTGTCTATACGGCCTTGAGCCAAAATCGCCCCTGGTCAGTTCCATTTTCCCTTAGCGACAAGGTAGCAACGTATTGCGTAGGGTGATTCTGATATAGATATTCACCAGTGAATTAGTCATGTTAAACAAAAGGTTGCTACTTCATTGCCAAGGAAAAATGGAACTGACCAATCAGGAGCGATGTTGGTTTATAAGGATGTATTGCAATACCACATTTTTACAGCCAATGTCCTTTGACACTGGCACCTGCGTAACAAATCAGAACATCCCTGTTTTTCCAGCTACTTTTGCTGCTGGAATAACTTGCGTATGCGTAAAAAAGGCGCAAATATGTGCAGTGATTTACCAACTGATAACTGAACTTTCTTGATCCATGATTTATATTCACGCGGCAAACTGTTCCATTTCTGATGTGATTTTTTCCATTTGGTTCCAAGGTATCAACATTACCGTTCGATATGGCGTCATTTGGCTGTCTTTTTCGCCCCATTTTCCCGTCACTAGACTGTCCCCTTCATCACACACGTCATAATCAAACTTGACTATGGCTTTCTATACAAGAAATACAAATATATAAATAAACTTGAAATACAACAATTTTTTAATAAACAGACATGTTTCGCCAGACCTATCCCATCTTCAGTGTTTGAATGAATAATTCCATAATTTTAGTTCAATCTCAATCTTTGTTTAGGATCACCATTTTTATAAATAACATGGTTGTCATTGTATGGAAACTGTTTGGGAGTCTAAAAAGAACAAAATAGTAAATATAAATCAAAAATGGTCATAAACAGGTATGAGCGAGGGTAATTTCAATATTTATCTTTTTGGCAAAATGTAAGGGTATCTTTGGGCAAATACATCTGGAATGATATGCTTGATGGCTAATATTTACAGATGATTTATTATATGTCATATATCATGATATAATAGGTCATATTTAATAATTCTATAGAACAATATGTTATATTTCTCAGGAACCATCCAAACCAGACTGTTGGATAAAGATATTGTGCTCACACACCAAATGACATGATCCCATACTCACATAATCATTTCTGTTTCCTTTCTCTGTTTTCCCATACAAATAACCAACAAACATAAATGCACCCAAAAGCACAAACATGGTTGTCAAATGACGTAATGCCTCATGCCTAAAACAGAAATATGGATAAACCAAGGCATTGTACATTACATTTTATGTATTTTTAACACAATGCGATAAATGCTTACGGAGGATACAAACTCTTCTCTGGAGCGTCATACATCCATACATTCAAAGCATCATCTTCCTCATGCACCTGTACAAAAAACAAGCATGTCAAATACTTTTGGTAATATGTGATAGTTTGCCATAATACAGTTGTTATCAATATTGTATGTAAGGGTTATTTTTAGCTAACACTTTAGTTATCAACTACTGTAGAGCTTTTTCCTAGTAAAAATATCTGGGATGAGACAACCTTTTGATATTCTAGTACATAGCTAACATTTGTTATTCAAAAATTGTTAGTGTTACGTTTGAACTATGTTCAATATCAAACAACAACAATATACTTGATAAGTAAGGACTTGAATAAGTCTTTTAATTGGTTGCTATATATTTAAATATCATGGTGGTGACATGCAGATATTTTTATTGAAGTTACTGCAGTCCTTACTGTGTCACCATAATTTCTTCGTTCTTGTATATCCCACCATCCATGAGCTGGCTTTGTTTGTGCAGAAATATTTGATAAATTTGGATAACTACCAAGTCCTAAACCATCCTCAGGCCATTCAGATTTATTTACTGTTTTACTAGACACTAAAAAAAGTAACAGATATATTTATTCATAATGAGGACTGAGGTGGTCTAAGGGGTGACAAGGTGGTGTTTGATGGGATGACAAATACTGGGCCTTGCTGCTGTACATATGTTGAGGTTGAAAACTGGCTTTTAAAATAAGAAGGCAAAACTGATAACACAGAGAAAACTGTTAACTCAGCCTCAATTCTTAGGACCAAGGCCCAAGGTATAAATGCACTTATTTTTATGATTATTTATTTTAAGAGTTACTGATATATTTCTTCACAATTCTCCCAACTAGTTAATCCATGAATACTTACTAGGCCTACTAAGACGAGTAAAAAGCCGTACACACGAAGTTTTTTGATATCCTTGAGCAGCACTTCTCAGAAGCCTGAAGGCGGCCATCTTGATTCTCTAACCGCTTAAAGTTTCGGGTTGAAGCGAAAATTCGGGGGAAAAAATTCAGAGAGACCGGATGCATACGTTGTTAATACGAGTATCAGCGAGTATTTCCGAACACTAACCGCTGTCCTATTGCTATGGTAGTTCGCGGTAACTCCACGCCCATTG
>JAOBAZ010004350.1:0-13611 GCA_026546875.1 Pteroeides caledonicum | reverse complement strand
CACAAGAAGAGTTTCTTTACGGTTTACCTGGTTGTGACGTCACCAAAACCGAAGCTAATTAAGGTTCAAGATGGCGGCCATCAACAACGTCTAGCCGCCAACTTTGAAGTGAAATATCTCGAAAACGAAGAGAGATACAATAAAATATGTGAAGTAAGTTATTAAATAGTTTTAAGATTTCTTTCATTTCTTTCAAAAAATATGTTGCCATATCCCTTTAATGAATTTTAATGGATGAATAAAACTATACTTATAATAAAATTATTACAGTTTGGACATTATTTTAGTTCAAAATACAGTACACAAGTAACTACAAACAATCAGAGTCACTGTTATGTGAAGCATTTGGTCTGACATTAGTCGAACTGTGATCGATCATGATCATGATCAATCAATCAGTGATCAATTAGTCGAATTTCAAATTCAAACGACCGACGTCGACTAAGTCGATTAATCGGAAGAACATGCACTAATATACAAAACATAACACAAAACGTTTTAAAAAGTGTCAATGAAAAGTGTCAACAGTTTACGACTCGAGCCAAATCAATAAGCCTAGAACTAGACGCCATTTGCAAAACAACAAAAATGTCGGGAAAGTTATTTCACCCCAAGGCATCACGTAGGAAAAATACGAATGGCGTATGAGTTCTACGGGTGTTTTAGAACACCCCTATTCATATAATAAAAAAATATCACACAAGTCGTCCAAGTATTTTTCGAAGTCTCTATTGAAACGTTAAAAAAACTTACTACAGCTTTCTTGTTAGTTTGTTTTGACACAGTTATTAGCTGCAGACCCAAAACTATGATTGAAAAAAAAATACAAGGGAAGTTAGGATAAAGACAGTGCCAAGACTAAAACCAATAGATTGTACAGGTACTGTAAGGCTACATGTAGCTCGGCAATACTGTACGCAGTAATTGTATGTAACACAAACAGGTTTGTAAATAATGGTAATAGAACGAATAGGAGTGCAATTACTGCCACAAAATCATACGAGTGGTTATAAAAATGTGTTAGTCACGAGTATGATTTTGGCATTAGTTACACCCTTTAATAAAAATGTTGGTCACCTGTTGGGTCTGACTGTTTAGCACAAGGCTCATCCAAAACATTAAGGCCAAGAATTTCTGCACTATTGTCTGGTTTGGTAACCTGAGATGAAGATAAAACTAACGTCAATACCCTATACTGGCATAGAAATACATCAGGGAAGAATAACCCAAGGTCAAACGAAATTAAGAAGTTGTTTTTGTATAAATTTTCAAAGGTTTAGGTAACGGGGGTTAAAATCCAAACGCCTTCAAACTTTTCATCCTGTTTTTTTAAGGGGTTCATACACATGACGTTCATGTTTTGCCGGTCACTTTGACATAAGCGGAAGATATTCTGACAAAACCAAGACACCTGTAAATTATGAAGCGTTTTAACCACTGATCGTTCTATATACACTGGATAGCGCATGACCAATAAGGGTCAAAAAGATGGCCGCTAAATTAACTTCCGGGCCCTTTTCATTGCAGTTTTACACTTCCTTTTCCAAGCGTGTTTCCAAGCGATGTACTGTAGAAGCTTGCAAATTGTTGTAGGTCCACGAAAAACCCAGAATTGTTGACGTAGTTCGTTTCGTACATGATCGACTCCCTCGTGGTGCAGTCTTCTGTGACAATCCATTACTACCAAACGGGTTAGATCATGGTTGGAAGCTAGAACCACGAGATGCTTTGATTCAAACGGGATATCAGCTTTCTTGATACATGTACGTCCACCAACTCTAACTATATCACCTGCGTCCATAAATGGTTATAAAGCTATTAACCTATTCTTCAGTGAAATTGGACAACTTCCTCAGGAAACGATTCTCTCTGTGCGATCTTCAGCAATGTTCGTTTGGCGAGCTGAATTTCTTCCACTGTCACTGTTACGCTTTGATGGCGGTCCGCCACGGTTTTTTGACAGTTTCCAACGAAACGTATGCTGTTATGCGAACGACTCTTATGAACTGAGAATGTTTGGCTAGGTCTATCGAAGAACAGATTTCGTGTGTTCCACCTTCAGATGTCTGTGTGACAAATGAATATTCCTCTTTACCAGTTCCAACACTTGAAACGTCCAATTTCATATCTTTCTCTGGCCACATGTGTTGTGCGAGGAGTACTGTAGATATGCAGGACCTTTAATCCGTCGGCTCTCCGACGTCATTTCTTGAGCTGCGAGACCTCTGCTGTAATCGTCTGTTAGATTTAACATGCCGGGACAATGATGCCACTGCTTGGGATCAGTTGAATCCAGGATCTCCCCGAATCGGTTTGCGATAAATGGAGGTTGACGTTTCTTTGCACCATGTATCCAATACAACACTGAACTGCTGTCGCTCCAGTAATATACAGAGTTAATAGTATAATCGTTCTCTTGGATGATCATTGTACCCATACGTGCACCAAGAGCTGCTGCCTGCAATTCAAGTCGAGGTATACTGAGTCTCTTCCTGGGAGCCATTCGAGTTTTGGCAAACACGAATGTGCAACGGACTGCACCGCTTGCAAACGCAAACCAGAAATAGGCTACCGCACCAAAAAACACGCTCACTCGCATCTCCAAATACGTGTAGTTGGATGTCCAACGGATCTTCGGCGATGTGACGATAGAAACGAGGGAACGATATACCTGCAAGACGATCCAACTCGTTCTGCCATTCGAACCATTTGTCTTGGAACTCTTGAGGTAACGTCTCGTCCCATCCAACATCGAGTAGCCATATTTCCTGGAAAAACATCTTTGCTCTAATCTGGAATGGTGCTAGAAAACCAAGGGGATCGTATAATGTAGCAATTAGGCTCAAAACCTTGCGTCGTGTGTCCGCCAAAGGTCTTTTCACCACGTTATATACCAGACAATCCGTCAACGTATTCCACATGATCCCGAGTGCACGTTCTACGGGCATGACCACCTCGTCGTTTACCACTTTGATAGATGGAGCTCTCTCAGCCTCAGGTATTTCTTCAATCACCTCTGGAATATTAGATATCCATTTCCTCAAATGGAAGTGACCAATGGTCATTAAATTCACTAATTAATAATGCAATTTAACAGCTTGTGACACAGATTTCAAGGATTTAAAGAAATCGTCCATGTAAAAGTTCCGTTCCACAGCGCGAGCTGCTTCAGGCTACTTCGCTTTATTGTCCCTTGCATTTTTTACAAGGGCATAGTTGGCACATGTCGGGCGCACACTTTGCCCCGAATATGTGACACGTATACTGATAAACTTCTCTTTCGGAATTGACTGACTCACACCAAAGGAATCTAAGAACACTTCTGTCGCGATGAGGGACAGCAACTTGATTGATCATTGATTCAATGTCTGCAGATAGTGCGATTTGTTCTTCACGAAATGGCATAAATACTCCAACTAGCGAGAAACCACCCTTTACTTCCTGTTTTGGAGACCTCCGTTGATGTCAACTTCTCGATGTATCCTCTTTTGATGTCATTCTGGATAGTTTTCTTGTAGGCAGTTGTTAGTTCTGGGTTATTTTGGAGTCTTCTTAGCAGCATTTCCAGTCGGTGTTCAGCGACACTACGGTTGTTTAGGTTCGGCTGCTGTCTTTCCAAAGAAATCCAAATTCGTACTGACCGTCAATCTTGTGGGTTGTCTTGTCAAGAAATTGAAGGATCCTTTCATCTTCAGTGGAGCGCTTATTGTCATTGTCATATTTACACCCAAATGATTCTGTACGCCACCAGGATTTGACAGTTTCATGGAGTTGCTCCTCTGGAGTACAAGCACGTGTAAATCAAATACCTTCACACTTCTGAGCATAGTTAGGCAAAGGACCAGTTACTGACCATCCAAGTTTTGTGCAGACTGCGATAGGTGTACCTTTAGGATCGTGATTCGACTGGAACAATTAACTTGGCAGCATCACTTTCAATTAGCAGTATGACTTGTGATCCATCCACCATTGGGAGATACAAATCTTCCAAATGAGGCCATCTGGACTTTAATTCAGGTACGTTGGCCATTTCTTTAGGAATGTTCAAATGTTCAAGAACCACTGCACTAGTTATTTTATGTCGTAAACCGCCATTGCTGACTGCACTCACTTCAAAATCCACTCTTTCTGAGGAAAGTACCATTGATTGTTGAATACCATTAAGTGTAAGTTCCTGTTTTTTACCACGAAGTCCAAGCTTCTTGGCAGTTTCACTAGTTATTAAAGAACACGTACTACCAGTGTCCAACATAGCATATGTTTTAATGCTTCCCTTTGGGACATATGCAGATATTGGAACCACTTTTAGAAGAACTGTAGCATTGGGATCAGTGTAAGATGCCTTTGCATATTCATTTGCTGATGAACTAGAGTGAAATGGCACAGGATTTCCACTAACTTCGATCCGTTTGGACTTGGCTTCGATTGCCACAACATTATGCAGCAGGGCGTGGTGAGGTTTGTGACAACCATTTACTCCACACGTCTTCTTGTTGCAACACTGACTCGACCAGTGTTGTCGACAAAACAAGAGAAACACAAGCCATACCCTTTGATCTCTTTGAGATGGTTCTCTACACTCATAGCAAGAAACTTAGGACAGTCTGATAATTTGTGTTGTTGACCATCACCCAAAATCCAAAGAACACCCTTAGCTTTGCTGGATGTACTAGTAGATCCAGTGAGTGTGTAATCTTTTGAGGTTGCAACATCACTCGATTTGCCTTTTCCATGATGATTAGAATATGTCGGTAACTTAGCAGGAGGTTTTTTAGCCAAAGATAAATCATCATAAATGGCCGCTTGATCTTTTAACCACAAAGATAATTCAGCTCAACAAACTTGTCGGGACTCTAGGTGTTTTGAGAGCTCTTTTCATTTAATCTTCAGATCATTAGGAAGCTTACGTGTACTTTCTGGCAGGCTTAGGTTTGATTGAGCTGCAAGGTCATTAGTATACCCAAATCTTTTCAACGTCCAAACTGTTGTTGTAATCAGATCAGACAGGTTTCTGACTTCACTTGACTTACACCCTTGCAGTCGATTTGCCTTTCGTAATTTACCAAGGGTAGCTTGAATAGCCAGGGATGGTTTACCAAATCTTATCTCCAATTCCCTCAGGGCTTCGACATAAGATTCCCCATTATAACCATATCCTTCTGTAGCAGTTTTTGCTAGTCCAGTAACATGTCTCTGGAGATATTGCATCTTTGCATTGTTCGATACCTTCACATCATGTATCACTGCCTTGAATTGTCATGACCATCTGCCCAATTAAGTGGGTCTCCATCAAATGAGCTTACATCTAACCTTGGTAGTTGATTAAAGGACACTGCTGCTCCAATAGATGGGGGATTAAAAGGGGCTACATGACCGTCCTGTAAATTCTGGATCCATGATCCTCCTATTACACTATTTACAGCATTGTTTTGGTGGGTACCAATCTCTCTTGTTTGCTGTTTAGGTTTTTCTTGCTTAGCCATATCGTTACTCTCTACAATTGGCAAAACTGTATGGCTTGTTTGCTTACTTGTGGTAGTATCTAAAGAGCTTACAATAGGTTTCTCACCTTCAACTTCCATTTCAAAGTCAAAATCTTTCAGTCTACTTTCCAAATTTTCTGGGTCGTCTACAAAACTCTCCAAGATGTCAGCTTCAGCTGCTAGACGTTTGGCTTCATCTTCAGCCTCTTGGGTTTTTCGTCTCGACTCAGCCTCCTTTGAGCAGGATCAAGTTTATCATTCGCTTTCTCAGCTTTTCTCTTCAAAACCAGTTGTCGTTCATACTCCTCTTTCTTCCTCAATTCTTCTAAAAGTGTTGTTTAGCCTTGAGGCGAGCAGCCGTTGCCTTAACACGGGCTTTCAATGCTCGAGAGGACGTAGACGTCGAAGTACGTAAAATGACAGATCACCCAGCTCGAGATCCGCTTACAAAAGACACAGAACTAGGCGGTGAAAGAATTGTTTTGTTTTGTTTTGTTCATCAAAATAGATCACTGCTCTCAGTTTGGCTTTGTTTACCTTTTGCAAACGTTCTTCATATCACATACATGTAAGCACTTCTTCTTGTTCAAACTCAGTAACCAATGTTGAGAGTTGATTATTGAGGCTTTCTGCTTGACTCAAATAGTCCATAGCATTAGTGGCGTAGCCAGCCTGACGATTTTGTCCCGCTATGTAGATTTCGAATTATTAAAATTATTCATGTCTTTAGAAATTTATTGTTTTCACAGTCGATGAACACCAAAATATTAGCATAGCGGCACAAATCGTCAGGCTGGCTACGCTACTGCATAGCATTGTTTACATATCCAATTATTCGTGTTCTGACGCCATGTTGCAGAGATCCACTTTCGGTTTCGAAAATACCAGTAAGTTTTCCCAACGTATTCTCAATTCTTCGCTTTAAAATATCGCAAAATAATGAACTAAATATTATGTACAGTACATTGGATCATACTGGAGTACATGGCTGGAGGTTCAACCAAAATACAAAAAGACTGATTGTCCATAGTCAACGTTTATGCAAGTACATGTAGGTGGTCCTCACTAGTGACATGCTACAGTAGTTAAACTCTGTGACGATTAACCAGCGAGTGTGCTTTAAATCTCCATTGTTCAACCTACGGGTGATTATTAGGTCAACTTCGATAAGGAAACGATACACACGTGAAAACGAACGACAAGAACTTGCACAAACCTGGAAAATGACATAGATAGTTCTTTGGACTTTCCAAACCATGTTCTCTAAAACTATGATTCGACCAGTTTTATAAATACGAAATTACCTTCAAAAACGCATCGATATCACCAACAGCTGGAATGAAGTCCGGAATAAACGGTTTTAATTTATATTCCAACTCAATTGACTGTGGAGTATACCTGAGAAAGAATCAACGAATGTTAAAAGTAAAAAGTCAGAACATGTATGTTAAAGGACATACAGTACGCACTGGATTTTTATCTAATCTGAAAGAACTATAAAAATAGTGTATATAACACCACTTTAGCGTTCTTTTATACCTTGTTTTAGTAGCGAGATATTTAAGTTTAAAGATTCGTCTTAACCGCCGCCTTGGGCGGTTTAATTTTCACCTCAATTGTTAAGCTGATTGGAAGGGTTAACAAAGCGAAAACCTCTGTAAGCAACATATTTACAGTGTAAATAATTTTAGCTGTTGTACAGCATAATATTGATAGAGTGGTAGAGCAATCGCATTTTACACAGAAAGTCTTCTGTGGCTCTCTAGATGAAATTTTTGAGTTACCCTGCCAATGACGTAATAAGCATGCGTGAATATCCAAGATGGCGGCATGGGATCACCTTAAGGTTGGAATATCTTGATAACCAAGCAAGATACGTGAAAGCTATAAATAAAAATCTCCATGAATTTAAGAGTGAAAATAAAATTCGTTGCCGACATCCTTTAATATGCATAATACGTGGGTTAACAATTCACGCGATCAGACTTACATGACGTATACACATACCACGGGATGATATACGTCATGTAAGAGTGTTCGATTCTACGCTAAGAGCGCATTCTAGTAAGACTGGATCAAATAAAGAACTCGGGCTCCTTTATCCACTGGGGTACAATACTCACAAGGCAATGAATGATTCAGGTCTTGAGGTCTTTAAATATGAAGACCTAACATTTCCGTAACGCCATCTAGCCTGGTCCTGAGCAGCCATAGGGCAGCGGAACTCTCCGTATGGAAAGGCAAGGTATAGTAAGTTACTGTAATTGTGAACAACATCTACATGTAAATATTTGTATTCAAGAATTTCGACTTGACTAAGAAAAAAATCACCTAACTGGACATACATGTATGCGACAATAAAAACGTTTCACTGATTTTGTCTATCGTGACAGTGTTACCGCGATAATTTTCTGTTTCGGTTTATCTGCTAAAATAATGTTTAATTTGCCTATCAATACAATGAGCTGAACTGAACTGGAGTTATATTGCCCTAAAGTTAGGACTTCAAGCACTTTGGTGTGAACCCTTACAAAAAGTCCATGCACATGTAGTGTTACAATTTGACATATAATCATAAATAATTTACACGCATTTCACATGTGATTACTTTTATAGCTTTTATAGTTATTTTTGGAGGGCATTATACCGTTAATATTTAAAAAATATATAATAATTTTGGACAAAGGGTCAAATAAAGTGCTTGTTGTTGTTGTTGTGATTACAATCATTTTCACATATGAATTTGAAACACAATATGTGAAATTTTGGAACGCGTTCCAGAACGGGTAACAAACTCGTTGGGAACCCGTTTTTCATTAGGCAACTTCTGAGCAGTACTGTACCGTAACTCGCCTTTCACGCGATTTGTGCAACGGTGTGTTTGCAACAAGTGGTGCGCGCCCTGTAGCCCACTTTGGGTATTTTAAACTAGATTCTACTGCATGTAGTTAATAGGGAATGTTGGGGATAGATGATAAACCCTTTGTTTACCAGGAGGTTTCCCATTGACGAGTAAAATCGTCTGGCGTTAGCGAGAGTAGAATACTTAAGAGTCCCGTCAGGTGCAAAGAGTTAACAGGAAATGTTGGGGATAGATTAACCCTTTGTTTACCAGTCGAGGTTTCCCGTTGACGAGTAAAATCGTCTGGCGTTAGCCAGAGTAAAATACTTAAGAGTCCCATCAGGTAATAAAGGGTTAAATCAGTATAAAACTGGGTGAAGTGTAAACGTTACTGTGAAGCAAATAAAAAATTGTTCAAAAAAACGTTGCAGTAGCAGTTTAACCTATTGACGGCGGGATGTTTTTCCCTGGCAAGTAAAACCGTGAAGCGTTGGACAGAGTAAAATCTGTTAAGAAGCTGCTAACAGGTTAATGGGTTAAAGTGGTTAAACTGTCGTTATCTCCAACGAGTTAATGTTTATAATGTATATATTTTCTACATTGTGTATTTTGTAGTTTATTGGATCCCATTCAAACTTTGATTGAAATTCAAATACATATAGTACGCTGATACGTGCACGGCTCTGCTTGCCTACTTTTGCTCGCACTGTGCAAGCAGCTCCTGTGGCGTTTATTTTTCGGTCCCAAGTTTGCAAAAATCTTGCGTAAGCGTCACGACAGGCTTCAGCTAATCAGAAGGTTTACGTTTTCTAAAAGTCCATTTACATTGGCGATTTTGACTGGGATTTTTGTCGGCAATATCTGGTCCTGAGTGATGTTATATAACCATAACCGAAGAATGATGAGTCCACGACTTATTCTGCTGACCGATTTTTTGATTAACATTACCCGAAACCATAAATTAGCGACAAAAATCGCAGGAGAAATCGCCAGTGTAAACGGGCCTTAACACGCGAGGGTGCGTGTGCACCAACTTCCTTCGTTTTCTCTCGTATAAACGGTATTGCTTTGCATGATTATGCGGTTTGCAAGTGCTTTTTGCTGCTATTACGCTCATTACAACTGAAAACGTCGAACGCGGTAGGCATATACTAAAGATGCCGGTCTTGATGATTACTGACAATTACTCTAAACTCAGTTGTGTGGCTACAGTGTATATGGTCATAATTATGCAGGCAGAGCTAACGCCTGAAATTTGGGGAACGAGTTCCAGAACGCGTTCGGGGTGCGATCGGAACATTACTGTAGGTAACTGTAATACAAACAATATTCAGTACTAGGAAGTAATTTTAAATACAACGTATTCTGTTTATCCCATCCTTTTCGAGACTCTACCTTGTAATATACTGAAACAGTTCTTTAATATCTTGGCCGACTGGAAGGTGTTCATAGTCAGCTGGATCATAAGCACTGAAATAGAACAAAAATGAACAAGTAAGAACTGGGTCAGTATTGAAGAATGTGCGGCTTTGTGATGGTGTTCATGCTTGGGAACTCAGTATTCAACGAAGGATAACACAGGTGATTTACGAATGATCCATAATAAACCATAACGAAAAACATGGCGAATATGCATTTTACCAGATAAAAGACAAGAAGTTATTTTTTTTCTTGTGTTAAAATTTCACTCCATTAGCTGTGATTCTTACCACCTTTTTTAGCTACTTATGCTTGATACTCGCAATGAACTCGGGTAAAATGTACACGCCTCCATCTTTTTCATTATGGTCAATTTGGACCAAGTCTTTAACACTTGCTCCCTCTTAAGACAGAGGCAATCAGACATACAGGGAGGCAGGCCTAGTGTTTGACATTATAAAAACGTGAGTCACCCTGGATAAAGTTGAAAATGTTTTCTATAAGCATTAAAAGGTTCAAATTTAATTGCCTCCTGATAGGCCGGTAATCAACAGTGCAGATAGCTCAGGTTTGGCGGAAAATTTCAGCGTTTGAACGCTGGCAATTTTATCAAGAGCGACGACAATTAAATTAACATTTTTGAACATTTCCTCCTTATTTCTTACTTTTTTCTTTCTTTTTAGATTAAGAACATTTTAACGAACGTTTTTAGCAGACCTCCTCTGCTGTTCGTAGCTACCTAGTGTATTGACAAAATTGACTTTTGAGTTCTGTTTGGAGTTCTGTTTTTGCTGTTGCCAATAATATTTAAATAGATTATCGACTGAGCTTGTTCTGTTCGTACAGCAGGATGCTGCAGATCTCGTTCTTTTATCGCTTCAAAGTCGACCGTGCAATACCATGCTGTACTGACTTCAGTATATTAATAGGGTTAAATCGCTATGCCTGGTAACATAGGCTAAAGCGCTATGTCTGGTAACATCGACGTGTTATTTAAGTACAAGAATCTCACCCTTCTAAAGCACCTCTGTGCCCATCCTCGTCATCTTCATCATCGGTAGAGTCACTTTGATCATCTCCCTCATCTTCACTTGCAACTTGCTTACCCTTTGGCGGAGCTTGAGTTGCTGATTTCACTGGCTTTTCTGTTGTTGGCGCAGTCTGGATAATTAAACAACAAACTAGTTCATAAATGGTTATATTTTTTAGCCAAGGTTCACACTGTACGCCTGATTGTAAAAATAACTTCACCATGAATAAATAATTCATTAGTTAAAGAATAGGTCGTTTAGTGTATTGTGGACCTTAACGCTTTCGCGACGGTAGCCCTACCTTAGACAAGCAAAATCGTCTGGCGTTATACATAAGAGTTAAGTGTCGTCCGGAAAGGGTTAAGACCGGTTTATCCATCGCACAAGTGAGCTAAGCCGGCTGGTCGCGCAAATTGGCAAAGTCATTTGTAGTTTTGCCAAAGGAGCAGAGCATTTTTGGAAAAATGGATAAAGAAAGTCGAATGTGCTGCCGTTCATTGTGGGTATAATTGTCGCTATATTGTTTTGTCGGGCCGGACTTGTAATTTGTCGCTGCGAACTATACAGCCACTGAATGAGTCAGATGAATTTTGGTAATTCTTTGGTAATTACATCCAAGCAAGGACGATGACGCTAAAAAATGATAAAATTAAAAGAAACCGAAAAGCGTACAGTAAGCTCTGGGGTTCATACTTCATATCAGCAAAGGGGTCGAGATTGCGCCTTCAGTAAGCGCCGTTCTAAAATTGCTAGGAAAGCTGAGTTGACGTTCTATTGGACGTTCTATGAAGACATCAAGATTATTCCTGGGATTTATTCAAGTCATCGAATTGGTTCAAAAATTCAATAATTGTCTTTAAAGGTGACCACTTAAGGTTCCCATTAAAGGAGCACTGTGGGAAAATGTTAATGTGTCTGTAATATCTTATCGGTATTATTGTTTCAAATTAATAAAAAAAAACAAATTTGATGTCCCTTGAGCACAAGGTACCTACGTCAAATTCCAACAAAGCACTAGCCAATCAAAACGCACATACGATAGTTTATCACTTTTTACCAATCAAATGGCAAGTACGACAAATTTTCATTAATGAGAAACATCGTACTGTATCTCATCTCGTACGGTTTTTATTTCTTTATTTCTTTATTTATTATTTTTAATGACTATTGTATTTTGGGGTGAATGACCAATAAGAGTTCTTAAAATTTCTATTGTTCAATCTTACGGGTGAATGATTGGGTTGAATCATTCCTATTGGTTGTTTGGCCAAGAAAACAATGTGCATGTGATGCGGAAGAACCCTAAACTTGCATAAACCTGGACAACATAGATAATGAGTTCCATTGAATTTTGATTAAGCTTCCATGTTCTCCAACAACTATGGTCTTATTTCTTTTGTTGACATGTTGTAATAAAAATAATTTATGGTAATGCAGGATGCCACTGAAAAGCGCGTTGGTGATCTGGGTATCCTGGATAAATATAAACTTAAATTAAAAAGGGAGAAAGCACTCTGTTTCAATTATCAATAGCTCATATTATTGGTCTCATTTTGTGCATCTACCTTACTCTCCACCAGATCATCGTGGTTAAATTCGTCTTCACTTTGGTCCGTCATTGATCCACGAACTAAACGAAAACATATTTCTCATTTACTGGAATTCTTTGCCGGTCGAAGTTCAGCAACTTTCAACGCGACTTTTTACTGTTTGTATATGACTATACGCTTTGATAAAGTGCGTATCCGCAAATTTTCATTTCTTTTCTAAAGTCGGCCGCACCGAAGTGATACATACAGTATCTTTTTTCCATTGGATCAAAACTTCCGGAGATATGACGACATACCGGGATAGCAAGGAAATATAGAGGTGCTGCATGACCATCGTTTGACGGGTTTTACTCGTGTTTGATGTAGACATAATGAAAACAGTGGAAAACAAATTCGTCATTTTAGTCAAACCACTTACATGTACCAACACATGGTAAACGTAGAAATCAAATCCCAGCTAGCTGATCTGACCGTAAGCAATGGAGCTGTCACTTCTTTAAACGCTTTTAAAATAGTGCAGTCAGTATCATTGTTTTCAAAAATAGATCACACCCGCAACAATAAATCTTTGAATCTGCAATAAACAATTTAGGGACAAACTCTTCAATCCCCAACGGTAGTCCTGACATGTAGTGTAGCAGCTACGAATATATTGCTGGTCTATTAGAGCCGAAATCTAAATAAAATATTGTGGCATTTCCACTCAATTGATGTAGATGTACTGAATGATAAGGCAGAGCGACGTCAGTGCTGAATGTATATACTGTACTTTTGGCCCCAACCAGGACCAGCTGAGAAAAATGCAACTACAGGGCATTCCAGTTGGGAAGTGAACCCGTGAGCTCTGGAATTGTACACTAGCACTAAATGCCACAATACAGTTTATTATATTTAATAATAAAATTAAACCACTTCATAAAATCAGCATTACCATCACTACGTTAAATATATAAATAAATAAATATATATATATATATATATATATAAGAAATATAAAATGGTTTTCCGTGTTTATATACTCTGATATGAAAACGCGGGATGTTGCAAGGCTTTCGAAAAGCGTAATATAAAACACGAGGCCCTGCCACTTCTTGACTGAAGAGGCAGGGCCTCGAAACGTCTAAGTAAAGTTTTAAAACATGTTCCTTGTGGTGAATCTACAATAATTTGGAATTTGAAGAAAGCTGGCTTGCTGTTGAATTTATTGTTTGTATGTATGTATGTATGTATGTATGTATGTATGTATGTATGTATGTATGTATGTATGTATGTATGTGTATGTATGT
>JAOBAZ010004239.1:0-13614 GCA_026546875.1 Pteroeides caledonicum | reverse complement strand
ATATTTTGGTGTTCATTGACTGTGAAAACAATAAATTTCTAAAGATATGAATAATTATAATAATTCGAAATTTACATTGCGAGACAAAATCGTCAGGCTGGCTACGCCACTGAGTATAAGATATTGGTCGCTATTACAGTATAAACACATTAAAAAGATCACGTGGGTGACGTTTTAGGTTTGGTGTTCAGTACAGACACTGAAATTTGTCCAAGGTAAGTTAATTTTACAATTATACTATAAAATTTGTGAAAAGTCATTATGTAATTCAAGACATCAGAGGGTTACACTTCGTGAAATAAAGAAAACGTGAATATCTCTTCAATGAAGCACAGGATATAAGTTACTATCGATAAGAAAGTTGATATTGTTTCTTACATAAAATGCTAGGGTTTTAAAAGTAAATATATCAAAGAAAACAGGAAATACTATTTGTAATCAATATATTGTATATTAGTTATTACAGTAATTTTATGTCAAGGCTGTCAACAATAACACATAGTACAAGAGGTTTTATATCTTTTACATTTGATTGAAATTTTATAATAAAGAACAACACTCTGTTCATTCAGATGTGTTTACATCTGTTACAGCACAAACAAAAATGATGTATACAGTTTGTTTATTTACATTTACTTGTAGTACAAGTCTGCTACAGCCTATTATGAATACTGCATTCCGATTGGCCGAGCTACCAATGGTATATTTGAGATAGACTTTTATTAGCACCATTAACATAATTAATGTATGTTTATTTGCCCAGAAAAATAACTTTCAGTGGTTAAATGACCTAATGATTACCGAGTTAGGAAATTTATTCTAAAACAATCAGACAACTCCGCCTCGTCTATTACGGCATAATCAACTTGGTTTGGCCTCGTTGACAATCTCTATATATTAACTATCTGATACATTAACTATCAATGAGATTGTGGTTTTAGTGGATAGACCAGGTAATAGTTGTAGTAAATTTGCAATACTTAATACTTCCACACAGGACAGTACGATTCATAATTATTTTTATTTTTGATATACGTTGATTAGTACACACGTAATATATAACATTAAAAACAAAAAAAAGTTCGCCAAAGACATCTTAAGTAGTTAAATTCATCAAAACACAACGCAATATTGTAAAAAATGCATTATTTATTTCTATGTACAATATTTAATATTTATTTAGAATGGAAACAAGTGGTTAAGTTGTGCATTTTCACCGCAAGTGTTTTCTGGAAATTCTTTGTGACTTTCTGACCAGCATTTCGGGGAATTTGTCTGTCAAAAAGAAATCATTATTAGAACGAGAAATAATGTTAATTTTGGGAAACTTTTGAGACATCTAATTTCAGAGGCTTATGTTAGTTGGTTATTTATTATCTTATGAAGTTCTTTCCAAGATTATTAGATAATATCACAAATATAGAAAATCCCTGATATAGATACTTTAGCACATTTAAAGCTGGCTCCCCCGCAAAACGTACTAAGCCTTTCATCGTTGAATTAAAAACTTTGTTGGTTCTAAGTCGAAAGCAATTTGCGCACCATAAAACGCTTATTGTGTTCGCATATATTCTTTATGACGAAAGTGAGGAGCAGACTAGAGGTAGTGTTTTTTACTTAAATGATTTACCTTAAAAGAATGCTGTGAGGTATATTCTCCTTGTCTGCTATAATGGCTGGGATATATCTCTAGGTTCTCTATACATTTTTGATTAAAGGGCGTCTCATTTAACGAATACAATGATGGTGAATTGTATTTTTCTACGAAAGGCGATGATGGCACACGTTGACTATCAAGATCATTAAGTACATTTTCTTGAGGCTCTCCATTCTTTTTCATGGGTTTGTTGTCATTCTTCTTTGCATAAATAGTGTTCCTAGAGATAATAACATCTTGTTGGCGTAATAACAATTAACAAGTACCAAAATTTCAATGACATACGCAGATGTTTTTTGTTCAACAAAATCAACTGCACTGATCTACGTATTGAATCCTACAAGTGATCGCCTCGTCTCATGCGTGTATTACAGTAATATGGAGGCCAACTGAACGATACACCTTTTAGAAACGTGGATTAGAATACGCACCCAAGACCTGATTTTAAGTTGGGAAAATTTTTCGCACGAAGCGAATTCTTTTGTTTCTTAAGCTTTCGACGAGAACTAATTAAAATTCTATTGAATTTGAAGAAAAAAAACTTTGGTTTGCGCAAAAGAATTCGCCTACTTGAAATCAGGCCTAAAAAAGACAAGAGCGTACCTGTATTTCATCCAATAAAACAATTGAGTTAATACAACAATGTCAAGATTAATTAGCGATAGTTTACAACAGGAAAGATGTTTTTACCAATTAAATTCAGCATGTTTTCTTTGTATTTGTTTAATATGATTTTCTACAACTGCTTGCTCCTTAAATAGTTTTGGTTTAATTTTGCCTGGCTTTTTAATTTTCATTGGGGTACTAAGCTCTGTTGAGGTAGATGTGTTAAATGCATTTCCATTGACTTCAAGTCTTCTGAGAGCCTGCCCTGTCACCTACATATATAAAAAACAAAAATAAAGGGCATAAATTGAATTACCACCATATTCTCTCTATTTAGCCCTACCTCCTCAATAAACCTTATTTCAAGAGGAAAAAATATTAACCCCCTTTCTATTAAGCCGCACTCTTTTATTCGTGGGTTTAATCTATTTATGGAATTTACTGATTGATTTATTTAAGAGGAAGACTGTATTAAAGGAGAAACACTAAAATGTAACTATTCAAATTGTTTTTAAACTTCAGGCATTGTGTTGATGTTTTTAAGTGACCATATATAATTTGATATCTTAAATATTATTTTATATGATATTATTTATTATATAATTTTGTTCAATGTTAAACCTACACTCTTTCAATTAAGCCCCCTTTCTCGTTCCCCCTTTAAAAGGGTCAGGAAAGATAAGTCCCAGGGGGCTATGGAACGTTCCCCCTATGAAAACACTACCCTAGTTTTTACGAGGCCCTATGCTATACGGCACATAAACTCACGCATCCATGTCAAAAAAAAGGGGAAAAATGACGCAATACATTCAAGAAAACATTAAATTTAGTTGTAAACATATACTAAATAGTGTAAATGAAACGGAAAACGTACCACAATACCGTTGTTTCCTTCAATGTCTTTGTCATTTGATTGTGACTTACTAGAAACACACAAATTTGTAAACATTTTTTATAAGAAACAGGGGATAACCTTTTGGAACAAAAACAAGCAACAGTCTCAGCTGGTTTAATAATGTCTTACGTGTTTCGTGTAGCACGACCAATGTATTCAAAAGGAAAGTATGTTTTAGTTGTCTGAGTTTTGACATTCATGTTAGGAATTTGTCTATTTTCGTCTTCGTAGTTCAACTTTCTTTTTACGGTGTAGGAAGACCTATTTAAAAATTGAATAGTAAATTGTTAGATTTATAAAACAAAAATTTAATTTTGTATTTTGTAGAAACAATAAATTAAAAAACTCTATAAACTGTTTAAAAAAAAATGTTATTAGCTACGTTGACTGTTTTACCTTGCGTAGGGAATAGCGGAAAAAAAGTCTGTATTTTTAAAACAACTGTTGCTAGCAGGAGAAAACCACTCTTTGTCATTCTCTTTGTCTTCCAAAAAACTGTAAGACCTATAACTCCTTTTAACTGGTGTTTCTGGAGGAAATTGCCGCATCCTAAAATCAGCGTTACCTTCATTATTTTTATCCGGAGGAGAAAGCGGCTGCCACTCTGGAACTAATGGTTCCAAAAACTGATTTCCATTAAGTTTTTGTAGCGGGTACTCGTTTAGAAATATGTTAGTCTTGTCCATTGTTATTTTTTTTTTTTAAAAGTTTATAGATAACTATATTCTCAGTGACTATATACAAAAATATTTCATGTGACAAGGCTGTTTTGTGTTTTTTCCCGCCAAAAATTCCGTCACATACGCGCGCGACACACGCGTGCTAATCTCGTTGCTCCGTGTTTCCCGGATGAACTGGTTATTACAAAATGGCGAACGTTCGTGAAAGAAATGGGTAAGTTTGTCATTGTTTTGTTGCGTTTTACACGTTAACAAAGACCATATTATACTTTTCGACGTAGGCAGCAATGAAGGAAAGTAGTAGATGGGTTAATTAAACTATTATTTGGGATGTTTCTTGAGAAAAGCGTTCGTTAATGCTGTATTTTTTTTTTTAATTTATTTTTGATTTTAGCCGTAAGAGCAAATGGGATACTCCGGCACCATCCGCTACTGGTGGAGCCACGGAGGCAGCACATGAAGCTGCTCGTAAGTTAAATGCCATGCTTGCTGCTAAAGGAAAGCTAAACACCAATACTCCACCACCTTTGTTGGTAAGTTAGTTGATTTCATGGCAAAATGAGATTTGAGAATAGTAGGGCAGTAAATACGGATCAATTGAAGAGAACGCCCCCCCCTTTATCGAGGGTGGCGATTTCTTAAATTGATCCGCAAATACTAAATAGTAATTGAGGTGTCACGTCTACATGGTATATTCAGTATTATATTGTAATTCTTTTAAATGGCGTACAGTATATCTGCATGTATCATTTTTCTTTAATATAGCCACCAGGTCCTACGTCAACTGCAGGCCAAAACAAAGGCTCAAACACCAGTTTAGAAGTATTTAGTGACGAGATACAGATTAATGATTCACCACAAAGGTAGGTGCAATACCACTGTCATGTTATTAGATATATGAATGTGAATAGGAATAGAACACTTGCTCCAATTTATGCTTACTGTGTTTTTAGGTTGGTGTTATGCAAGGGAACGGTTCAATTTGAGGTATGCTATTGTTATATTTGTCATACGGTGTTCTCTAGGGTAAGGGCCCACCCCCTCAATCTTTTAAAATTCTTCAAAGTAAGGGGGTGGGCGCTTACACCAGTAGTGGCACTTACACTGGTAATTCACTACAAATGTAACATACTATACATAGTAAAAATATTTTGCTTGAGATCTTTTGACTGCCGACAAAAGATCTCAAGTCAAATATTTTCCCCTACATACAGGCTGGACTCCTGAGCTTAATAAGGAGTTTATTATCTTCCTTCACTGTGAATTGTTTTGGCTGTAATTTTTTTGAGGTCCATACAAGTATGTAATATGGCAAAGTATAAACCTGCACATTGGCCAATCACCGTCCAAATATGGGATTTAAGACATGTAATATATTAGATTATTACCTCCTTGTAGTAACACCAGGTTCATTATTTTAAATTTTTAATAAAAGTGCAGTTTACTGTTCAAAGAAATCTATTTTAATTTATTAACTTGTAATATTGGTAGATTTATTATTACCGTACTGTCGTATGGCCATTCAGTATTTTCTCAAAATATACAACAAAATTAATTTTAAAAGTCAATAACAGTTTTTGTTTTATGCAAAATTTCAACTTATAGTCAGCTTCAAGAAATGAATGATTATAGTTAATTGAAATGTTAAATAGAACTGAAATTGTTACAGTCAATTATCATGGTTAGTTGTTATGTAGATTTATTATTAGTTCTACTTCTGGAAATTTCTTGAAAGTTTTAAAACTAATTTCATATTGTTCTTGTTAGATAAGTAAATATTCAGGAGCTTCCATATCAACCAAAGGACAATATATCCCTCCTTCAGAAAAAGAGCAATTTGCTGGGTAAAAAAATAATGTATTATGATATTCAACTTTATTTTTCAACTAGATCTCAGCTCACCAGGAAATGATAATAATATTTTTTTTATTGTAGTCAAAAACCATTATATTTATTTATTCAATCATCGACAAAGGAACAAGTGAATTGTAAGGAACCTTAATGTTAAAAAATATACTTACCTGTACTGAAACTTAAAATAAATAGTTAATTAGTTTCCTGGTACCGTAAAATGGGGTGACTTTGTTTTACAGGGTGACTTTGGTCACCTGTAAAATCACTAACATGTACATTTAAAGTATGTCTATGACAAGTCATTGTTTATATAAATAACAAATATTTGTAATGGAACTTTCTCAGATCAAATCTACTGCCGTAAGCATTGAATAAAAAACAAAGTCATCCTAGTTTATGGTATTCTAGATATAGATCTAAACTAGATTTAAAACATATTTTCAGTAATGCAAATATGTTTTATGCAATAATATGTTTTTATTGTATATATTAATGTACTATATTTACTGTATTAGCTCTGTGTTATTTTATTATTTCAGTGGCTGTTCAAAGAATACAGGGAATATTAAATGGTGATGACCCTTACTCAACTCCACCACCACCTGCAAACAATTTCCAGCAAAATCAACCTTTACCATCAGGGGTGAGTATTAACCTTTTATATGGTTGTGATTTTTGAAAACTCTATTAAAAGTTTTTCAAAAAGAGATTTTCAAAAAGTCTAAAGACTTAAACTAAAAAAGTTCCCCTTGATGATAGGAGGTTTACTGACAAGTAAAATTTCTTGTGTTTCACAGAATAAAATCTGTTACCTATGGTAACATATTTTCTGTGAAACAGTGGTCAGTTATGGCCTGCATTTCCATGAACAGACTAACTCATGCATACTGTATATAGTGGTACAAGCTGCAAATGGCTGTTTAACAGTGTCTACTCTTGCTAACACCAGATGGTTTGGCTTCACTCATCCAAGGAAAACCCCTGTAGATAATGGAATAAAGAGATTTCTTTACCCATTACAGGGTCTGGAATTGGCAGTATCCTGGTATCCACAGGATATTAAAATTTCATTTTGGATACTGTTTTGCCAGTATCCTAAATACTAAAAATAATGGTAACTAATTTCCAGTAGTTGGATATTGGATTCTTATGATGGAGACCAAAACATTGAACTTTGGTATCCAAAGGGATACTGACAAAATAATTAAATTTCAGACCCTGCATTAACAATGGGTTTCCCCTTGCAAGCACAGCAAGATTGTCTGGGATTAGACAGAATAAGATAAGTGGCTGATATCACCATCAATTTTTTTTCTGGCCCTTTTTACTGTATACAGTGACAGTATAAGTCATTGAAGTGATAAGGTCAGATTTTTTCAATCCTAAACCATTAACTTTTAAATTGTGGGTAAAACAATGTTTATTACTCCATTGTTTTCTTTTTTAGATGCATTATGTGCAAGAAAAAGTATTTGTGGGTTTAGATAATGTTCCAGCAGATTTTAATTTGAAAGAAAAGATTATGGGGCCTGGTGTAAGTCCGCATTTCTTCAAATGTATTGTACAATCACATATCATTTGTTTGTTTGTACCAGTCTGTAATTCTGTACTTCTATATATATATAAAAAACCATATTTTCCGGCAGATAACGCATGCGTTATCTATTGATTTTTTTCTTTTCATGGCTTGTGTGCGTTATCCTCCGGTGCGTGTAATGCGGTAGCGAAATGTTTTCTACAGTTTCAAAAATGACTATTAACAGGTCTAACAAGAAATTGAATGACGGTTTGCAGAAAGGAATATGGTTTTAGTCAACCTTCTACACTGTAAAATAGTTTAATTGCGTAAAATTTGCCTGCCATAGTTACTTTAATAATATATCCTCATAAACTTAATGCTCATTATTCCTTCTCGAATAAAGTTACCAATCATCGACATTTTATTCGGTACATGGTAAATTGGGCTCACATCTGGCACAGCAGCTTGACTGCTCAGCGGATTAAAATTTATCATTCTGATTGGTTGAACTGATGGCGGACCTTTGCAAAGACACCTTGGGTGGTGTTGCTAATTTAAGCACGAAGTTCGCTGTCACAAGTATCAAAATCTATTTTACGTAACCTTTTTGCAAACTACAACTCTATCCTTATCTACGGCTGTATATCACTCTCGTTTCACCGCAGCTATTCATCATGCCTGTTCAAAAACGATCTCACCAAAGCTACCCCTTTAAGTTTAAGCTCAACGTCGTTTGCCGAGCTGAAGAGATCGGAAATCGAGCTGCATCGAGATAATTTGCAGTGTACGTTATCTTCCGGTGCGTCTTAATGCTTCATCAAAAATGCAATTTGCAGTCAAAATAGGCAACTGCAGGTAATATGCGGTGTGCATAATCGCCTGGAAAATATGGTATATATATATATATATATTTATATGTAAATATATATTTTTTTTGTAAAGGAAAGTTATTTCAACCACATTACAAGAGAAACTGGAGCAAAGGTACAGACAGCATAATGTGGAGTTTCATTTTAAAATGATTTAGTTATGTAGGAGGCACATGTATACATGGTATATGTACATGTATATGCAAACATGAATACCCCACCGCGGTAGGTTATTTGAATACTACCTGTATATTATAGTGTTAAATTTGGTGGAGCTTCATGATTAATTTACTGCCTGCTCATGAGCTACAAATTAAGCTTTCTGATTGGCTAATTTACAGTTGAGATATACATGTAATATTAATTATTGTAACTGATTACCGGACATAAAAAGTTTCAGTACAAAATGTACAATTGTTTGAAAACAAGACTGGCTGCTGCTACTACACAGGTTGTACTGTAAAATGTGCCAATAATTTTAATGACCTGCAAAATTATAGCATACAGTATAAGTCAACATTTGTTTGTGGATATCAATTTTGTGTCCCAGAAAATTGACTTGTACATGATAGTAGGTATGGTAACTATAAGCAATGTTTTCTTCCAGATTCAACTGAGAGGAAGGGGATCTGGGTTTATTGAGCCAACATCTGGCAGAGAAGCATTTGAAGCACTTTATATCTATATCAGGTAAATATAAAAACATGCACATATTTAATTAATTAAAATGGAAATGAATAGCCTCCTTTTTTAAATGTTTCTGAAGGACATTTATCGGCCGTTCTCATAGAAATGTTTTCTGTTCAACCCTTATATTTTTTGGACAAATATTTTGTTTTTTGGAAGACTGTTTTATGTGTTATTTACTTGTTAAGATATTTAGTCCATGCGCCCTGGCATTGGGTTACCATACCTGTACATTCCATCTTATTGTAGTTTTTGAGTTCCACATCAATTTTTTTAGTCATAATACATATCCTGGTTTGGGTGCTGCCAAGAAACTGGTGGAAAACCTAATTGAAACTGTAAGCCTAGAAGCCATGTTGTGTCAGCTTTGAGTTACTGCTGACATCCTGCTAAAGTTGAACCAAGAATCAATTTTAGTGGCATGTCCCTTGTGTAGATGTAGATGTCGCCAGCACAGAAGAACCAGGCTTTATACATTTGATAGTAAATATATTCATTTAGTTTTAACTGTTCCAGTTTTTTTATTCATTAGGTTAGAAATGCGTTTCATACCTTTCAAATGCAACAACCATCAAGTAACTTTTCAGGTTATGGAGGTTTGTACAGTTTTAATTTTTGTCAAAGGTTTTCTTTTAGTCTGTCTGAATAACTGGTGAACTATGAATGTCCAAGACTAGCCTCAACTCATTTGTCTACTACACTTGGGTTAACCTTCTTGTGGCAGTCCACAAGAAGGTTCTCCTTGACAAGTAATCTGTATAGCATTAGACAAAGTAAAATCTGTTTAACAGCTAGTGCTGCAACAAATATGTGGAAAGTAAAATCACTTTTCAGTAAAAGAACAAAACAGCGCACTGATAGTGACTGAGGCACTTTGCCCATTAAACCTTTCACTACTGAAGCTTCTCCCCTAACAATTAAAATTGTCTGGTGTTACACCACACAGTAGAGATTATAAAAGTGGCTGGTTTTGGCCACTTCAGTAGTGAAACGGTTAAAAGTTATTTATTGCCTTAAGGTGTATATATTGTAATTATTTATCATTAGGATCACTGGAGGGTTAAGAAAGTAGATAATGTATAGATTTCATTTCTGCTGATATTTTCCTCCTAGAGTAAATTGTAGAAGAACAATTCAGATATTTTAAGTTTATATCTTTTCTGCTATTCTACAAACATTTACAGTAATAGTCATAAATGGTAACTTTTATTATACTTTACAAGAACATTGAGCATATTATTGTTACGGGTATATTGTAAGCAATATTTATTTCCCTAGGTCATGGGTCACAACCAGCACATCGTCCTCCTCCAAATATATATAATATGGTAACCAAAATAATTTTTTATTGTAAAAAATATATTCTTTTTATGGGTTTTTATTTAATTTACTCAAGGCCTTTCTGATTTCCTTTTTAGCCACCTCATTTTCAAAGATATGGTACTCCTCATCCTAATGGTTCCCAATCTTACCCACCATACCCTCATCCACCAAATCAGTATCCTCCAAGATACAATCAGCCACCACAGGTAATGTTAACCCTTTGGCCACCTTTACTCCGTCTAATGCCAGACGATTTTATTCGTCAATGTGGAAAGTCTGGGCTATAAAGGGTTAAGACAAGTAATTTCAACCATTAGGTCATTAATATTTAAGATTCATTTGACGAGTACCTGTAAACTAGTCAGGTATTGCAGAGTGAAGTAGTAATACACCAATTGGGTATACCGCTCATTTACCCAGTGTCAGTGTTAGTGTTTCCTTTAGACAAATAAAATCATCTGACATCAGCCAGAGAACTTCTATAAAGTGGCCATTTGTGGCCAGCACATATGTTGATGGGTTAGTATGAGACATAGGTAGAAGTCTGGTTAAATGTATGTCTTACCTTTAGTCATGAGATTGTTACAAGAGGAAGTTGTTGTGTAAAACCAGGAGTTTGGAGTGGGTATTACATGATGAGTGAGTCAAGAAAGTTGTTCTATGCAGTAGAGGTGTCAGATGAAGATTAAGGACTGCTTAGAGTTGGGTTGTAGTGCTGAGGGACATGAGAGGACAGAGATAACAAGAATGTGAAAACATAGTGGAGAAGTGTTAATTGTTACAGTATGATCAATATGATATAAAATGTGTGTCAAACTGGAGAGTTTAGCAAGAAGAAACAACTAAACCCATTCATGACAGTACTGATGCCAACCAACCACCTAATACCCTACAATTTTACTCTACCATGGAGAAGGTGAAACCCACTAAGCAATGGGTTAAATTCTTGGTGGTACATGTATGGTACTCTAAGTCTTAGTGGTCAGCTTAGTGGTCAACTTAGTGGTCAACTTATTGTAAATCTTTGTTACAGCCTCGAGCAGATTATAATCAATTTCATCATGGCAATCGACCCACTCCACCACAAGGTTACTACCCACGTCAAGCGTCCTCTTATCCTGAAGGTTCGTCAGTACTCACTCAGTAGAGGTACATGTCAAGGTTCGAATTAACGCTTGGCAAGTACAGTGTATTTTGATTTTGGGATCCTTTGTGAGGCATCCAGGCTTTGCCCCAGCCCTTTTTCAACTTCATTTTGACATGTATTTGCAAGATCAACAATCTTGGCTGTTTTGTTTTGGTGGCTGGAAGCTTCTTTAGTTTGCATCCTATTACTGGTATTCTTCCCCCAAGTTTTAACCGCACCCTTATTTTTTTATTTGCCAAGACTATGGAGAGTGGTTTTCCCTTGTTTTAGTTAATGCTAAAGTTGATTGCACTTTTGGTAAAATGAATGATTCTTCTAAAAATCCACTCATCATTCCCATTTCTAATATGGGTCACTCAAAGTCCAATTAGTAATGTGGTTTGTAAAAGGCTGAATGAAACTGCTCCGCATTTTGTCAAAGTGTGGAATATTGTGATTTGTGATTTGCAAAGCGTTAATTCGGGCATTGTATTTTGCACTAAGTAAACTAGTATATAAATGACCTTACATTCTTTTAAGGGTTTAACTTTCAAACCCAGACTGTCTGAAGATTCAGATGTAATTTTCATTAAATTAAATTGTGTGCTCAAGTGCTGTTACTTTACATAAATGTATTATTTTTTAGGTCCTAGACCTCTAATGAATGAACTAGTTCCCAGACCTCCTCATGTTAACCATCCCCTAAGAGAACAAGGTGATTATTATGGATACCCTGGACATCAAGAACCACAACAATTTATCAATGATAATGTGAGTATAAATAATACAGGACAATGAAATATATGTTAATACACACTTTCGATAATTACGTCATGAATGGTTTTTGGCCTGGGAGCCACGTTGTTGTGAGTAAAAGATGCAAAGTGATTGGCTAATGTTTCATGGGAGCCTCATGGGAGACAGGCTCCCAGGCCAAATGACATAATTATTGAAAGGATGTATATTTGTAATAATAACTTTTTCTTTGTTTGGTGAGCTCACTCAACTTCTTGAGCACATAGGAAGGTTGACAAGTGTAAGAATTGGTCAAGTTGTAAAGCAATTTCTAGCTTTTAAGTGTTTACCTACCTTTCCAAGTGCTCAATAACTCCATTAACCTATTGCCGACAATAACATCTCTAACCAGCCAGTTGACAAGTTTTACTTTGATTCCACAATTTTACTTGTCTATAAGGACAACCTTCTACCAACAATGGGTTTAATGGGTTAAGCATGTCAAATTAAAAATAAATAATTATAAAATAAAATTAACATGCAAAAATGCTGAAAAAATTTACATTTGGATCCAGCCTGATTTTGTAGAACAGTGCCTTAGTTTAGTGTAGATGTCAGTTGGTCTTTGGTTGGTATACTGTACCTTTCTGGCAATTGCTGTGTTGGGTTGCTTTGACTTTTGTGGCTGTTGGAGTGTCTCTTGTGGGTATTGCATGACTACAGTGAGCAGTCAACATAAAATATAAAGTTTAAATACTTGAATAACTTATTTAATAACTGCAGTAAGCAATCAACATAAAATATAGAGTTTGAATACTTGAATAACAATTGCTTTTGCTTTATTGAGCAACAAAGCAAAAGGTACATACTGTAGACATTTACCAGGGAAATTTGCATACTCTGTATAGCCAAAGGTAGGGGGGTGCATTCCCCACCTTCCCTTGCACACCCCCCCCCACTAAATCCATCCCAGGCTTTTTTGCCGTGGTCAATCGTTCCTGCAGTGTATTGACTATCTTAAAAAGTGTTGTTTATATTGTGAAAGAACTACGGGGAGAATGTCTTTTACGTTGTAATTTGAGTGTAAAATTAAATATTTGTTTTTTTATTTCTTTTTATTTAAGGCTGACCACCAACCATCTTATAAAAGGTAAGACTAAACTTCAATAAATTTTAAAACGTGAAAAAAGTTAAATGTATTTTAGCATGATCTATACCCGTCTTAGCTAGTTGTCTAAGTTAGTAATATTTGTTACCTACAGTGAAATGGATAGAAAGTTATCAAGTCATGTCGAAGATGAGAGACCAGCAAATGAGTCACGTAAACGTCGATTTACTGAGGTGCTCAAATTTCAATGTATTATTTACTTGTTAGTTGTAGGAAGCACCGAATATTGTAAAGTAATGATGATACCGAATATAGAAATCATTTTTATTGTTCAACATTTAACCCTTTCTGGTCCGTAGCTCTACCTTAGACAAGTAAAACCGTCTGGCGTTAGCCTACGTAAAATAATAAAAGTCAGCTGTGGTCCGGAAAGGGTTAACGAGATAGTTCTTAACGGTCGCACTAATTGCCGTCAAAAACCGTCAAAAGCCGTCGAAAGCATACAAACATGATACAAAGACTCAGACACATTACATAAAATCCACCAGAATGTTG
>JAOBAZ010004128.1:0-13620 GCA_026546875.1 Pteroeides caledonicum | reverse complement strand
AGCACTCTACAGGATGTACCATTGTCGCTAGCACTATGCGTACGCTCACAAGCTCGCTTGTTTGAGCACTCTGACATGGGTATAAGTGTCCCACAATGGTGTGACGCTTGGAGTGACTGTAAATACCAGCGCTTACATCCTGATCATCAGCATTACACTGATGAGGCCCAAAATCGATCTGATAGAGTGCTCAATGCTTACGCAGAGCGGTGTAGTACACAAGATAAGAAACAGGTTACTTCGTAATACTCTCTCTCTATATATATATATATATTTATAGAAATATATATATAGAGAGAGAACGTAATGTTTATTATTATTTCATTAACAGACTGAAATTTACAACTGTCGTCGAAGGGTGTGAAGCCCACAGATTTCAATTGTCAGCGGAATTTATTATCAATTTGTGATGCAGTTTACGGGGAAGTACCCTGCACACTGCGTGCCCGAGGTTCTTAATAAGCGGGACGCGCAAGAAGTGAGGTAATAAAAGGGTGTGGCAAACACCCTGGGTAACGAAGCAGTTGTTAGAATGACCTAATAATAATGTTGAACTATACAGGAGATTAGCCACGTGGTTTATTGTTTGCTTTAAATAATTCGCACAAACGATCCTAGCAGAACAAAAGGAGTGAGTTATCACGGGTCGATTTCTTAAAATTTTGACCTCGCATACTACGTCACAAATTACTACAGATTCCGCTGACATTTGGAGTGTGCAGCAACGCAATGCTACTGACCGCAATTAGTGCAAAAAAGATTTTAAGTAATTTTTTGAGAAGCCAGAAACTTCTATAATGCGATGATAAAATTTATTTAAATACATTAATATGTCCCCACAGTTCTCTATTTACTGATGTTGATTACCTGTGGGGGAATATTCCCGGTTAGTGGAAACTTTTTGCCGGTAGAAAACAAACACACTTCAAGTTATACACAGCGGTTTTGTGTCTCCTGAGTAAACCGCGTGACAACAGCTAAGTACGATAACCGTGGTACGATTGACCAGTGTTTACTTTGATACGGTTCATATCAGTTGTTACAACCTAGGCCACCGTGCAGATTGGCACAGAAGATAGCACGTTCATCTCTGTTCATACATAGCTGTATTTTTAAAATCGTTGACAGGTAAACGGTATCTTTCTCCGTTATTAATACTAACAGCAATATATTCGCAATAGGAGTCACAGCTGGACACTGTAATTAGGTATACGGGTTTCGCATTTCATTTTCTTTCTCTCACCTTTTCTTTCGTATTTTTTTCTCTTTCCGTTCTCGCTTGGTTTTAATATGGATACGAACAGCATGCCGCTTTTTGGGAAGCCATGTTTTGACGACAAAGTCACAAAACACTACGACATGAAAGAGGTACTTGGAACGTAAGTTTTTATCGTGTTAACATATACATCAACTTAGTAGCATTGTAAATGTCGCAGAATTCTGTTTAATAGTGCTGTACATTGAAATATCTTATCCAGTGGATTCTGATTGTATACATAGCAGTCTAAAGATAGTGTTTTGTTGGGATATTCTACGAACTAGTGGGATAGATACTGTTAGAGTTTATTGTTTCTCTAACACCTTGGGATGTTTGTCTGTATTGACATAATATTGAATCATGTCTCGTACATTTTACAGGGGAGCTTTTTCAGAAGTAGTGAAGGGCGTTAATAAAACTACAGGAAAAGAAGTTGCAATAAAATGCATTGCAAAAAAACAGTTAAAAGGGAAAGAAGACAGTATCGAAAATGAAATAGCTGTTTTAAAAAAGTAAGTAATTTTTTTAGGATTTTACTTACGTTTTGTATTAATTTAATGCGAATAATTGGATAGAGTTCACAGCATTCTTATGCTGTGACAACCTCATCAAACTTATATTTAGTTCAGTAATGAAACCTTAATCGTACTTAGCGTTTTATATTTTTTGACAAATAAAACACCCAGTGCTTACTATGGACACATGATTTGCAAATAAATATTTTCGCTTAAATGTCACAAACTATTAGCTACACTTATTACAAGACAACCGTTCGATAATACTTTTCAAATATTACGATATACAAACCTATTGAAAATATAAACAACCTTTGAGATGGACGTATACTGTTGTTGCAGATTTCGCTTACAAACAACGACAGTTGTATTTGACACGTTACCAGATGTATGTTCAATATTATATTGTTTTAAGGTTCTGTGCAGAAAATTTTGATACATAGCATTGGTTGTAACAATTAAGAATTTGCATTGCTTAGCTCCGGGAAATGCGTTGAACCATGTCAGCTGTAAATATGTAAACGTTGTTTCTTCTTGGAGTATGTATATCATTTTAAGATGACAGAAATGATATGGAAAAATTATCTTATGGTTATCACGTACAGTGTATAGTATAAGAGCCTAAACACCTCGGCCCTTTCATTTGAACGAAATTTTCGACGAATCGCGTCTTTGTAGTCAGTAAACTATTATAATATTTACCACAATAAGTAGGAGCAACCTGCAAGTTTTTTTCTTAGTCCAACTTGTGGTTTCGTTGCATTTTTTTAAATCAAATGTTCTCGCTTTTTAAAATGCCAAGCTATAAATGTACTTTTTACAGCTTGGAACATGTGTTTCTAAAAAGCTAAATAAACGTAAGTAATAGTAAAAGTGACAAATTCCTTCCAGATTTTGTCCAGTTATGGCACAATTTGAAATATACCTATGTTCACCTGCTGATTTTTGTAAGAGGTCCTTGGATTACCCTGCTTAAATGTAGAAAATTTTATACAGCACAAAGAACCAAAGAATAAATAATGTACAATTTACTAGCAGGGTTATTTATTAATAGCAAAATAACATTTAAATTTGGTCAAAAGAGTCTTAAAAGTTTTTGTTTGGTATAATACCACCTGCTACTATTTTCACATTTGGCATGGCTATCAATACACACAATATTGGATGTAATATACAGCAAAAACCAAACAATTGACATTTAATTATTTTTTATTTTAATAATATAGTTTGTTTTAGTTTTAATTATGTTTTTTGTTTTGTTTTTCTTTAGAGTTAATCACAAACACATTATAGGTCTAACAGACTTATATGATAATAAAACTCACTTATATCTAGTTATGGAGTTGTAAGTATATTATCTACTTTTTGGTAGTGATATCCATTTGACAAAAGTATAGATCTATTTAAAAACCATACTACCACTAGACCTCTATACAAAAGGCAGAATAAAATGCTAAAATACCCATTATTGACCATTCTAGTATAAAAAATGCAAATGAGAAATAAAATAACTAAAAGGTGACACAATGTACATCGAAAAACTAAAATGTTTAGATACTGTTTTACAGTTAATTTCACGAAACTTTGGCCGTGTCGATTCTGAAGTTTTTTTTTGAATTTGGGAACTATGTTGAGAAGTTGCCAAGACGATTTACAATGGTTGAATGAAATTTTGAAATTCATAATGAAATTAAGAAATTGACTTGCAAGTTCCAAACAAAGTTTGCTATGAATTTGAGAAATTCAAAATGGAATTGGTATGTTAGCAATTATACAATGATAATAGGAGCCCGTTGTTTACAGTATCCAGTGTACATGGCATCGTCAGTTCTTGTTGCTCTTGTGTTACAATCTCCGTGACCAGTCGCTGCGCCTTAACTCCTAACTCAGACTCTCAGTGGCCAACACCACTTAACTATATTGTTCTATTATATACCTACCTACAAACGTTATCCGGCAAAGATCTGTCATGGTGAATAAAAGGATTTTCAATATTTATTTTGAAGTTGGTTGTGAAATTAAAGTTCGAAAATTTGGTTTCAAATTTGCGAGCCAATTTGCTTACTTCGATTGTTTTTTTATTTTTTTGTGTTGAAAACAATATTACATTTACTCACTGCGCTCGTTCGTGAAATATTATTTTCACCACTCGAAAATAAAATCCATATCTTTGCGCCACCGTGTAATATCCTCTATTTATTTAACTTGTGTATGCAGGATTTTCTGTCTTTCAATTTTATCATAATTCTCCAGTAGTGTTTTTGGAGTTCAGTACATGTAACTTTTTTCTAATTTTGTGACATAAACTTTCTGGTACATTTATTCAACCCAAGAGCAGCATTTTTACAGATTTTGGGTAAATAACATTACTTAATTAAATGCTATTTATTTTAGCTTTGTGGCTTGTTTGTGGGTGATTCAATGTTGAACTAGTGTATGGTGGGACAAGGATATTTGTCCTTAGCTGCATTAAATGCCCTTCTTTTGACCACAGAAAATTAAAATTCATGTTTATTCCCATTTGTAATGTGGTTATTATATTTGAAAGTAACCACGCAATTAAAACTCAATTCACACTTTTATGCACACTTTATAAACAATTTATATTTCCCATTGACCATAATTATTACCTTATAATGTCAACAACAGCATTTTGATTCATTTTTTTATATTAGTGTCCATTTAATCAATTTCAATTTAACCCTTCCCCACTGTTTTATCCTAGCTAATGTTACAGAATTTTACCTGTTAATATGAAGCCAAGTAGAAGGGAAGAGTTCTAAAAATGCTTTAGCTACCTAACTAGCAGAAGAGCAAAAACCAAACAATTAAGTGTTTCACTGTGTCCAATATACCAGATAATTTTACTTATGACAACAGAATTCTAGTAACAAAAGGGCCAGTAGGCAGTATGTACAGTAAATTTTGATATTATATTTAGGAATAACAAACAGATAAAAAATCAATTGATTTTTTAATTGGCTGTAATGCATTATCAATTTTATACTCCTTTTTTAATTTTTCATCTTATTTTTCAATTATTGTAGAGTGACTGGTGGTGAACTTTTTGACAGAATAGTTCAGCGAGGAAATTACACAGAGAAAGATGCCAGCCAAGCTTTACGATCCATTTTAGAGGCTGTTGACTATTTACATGATCTTGGTATTGTACATAGAGATTTAAAGGTACTTTGATTATTGTAAGGACTTATAATTACCGTATACATGTATGCCTGGTACCTACCGGTAATGGGTTTTGCTTATTACAAAGTCAAATGCTGACCTATTTCATGTAAAGTGTAGAAGGCTTCTTTATTCTTCTAAATCTTCGAGAAATTAGTGTGCGTGGTTTCAAAAAACATCAATTGCTTTGATAAAAGAGAAACTGATTTTCTAACTCTATAGTTTATAAACTTTTCAAGTAAACACAAAATTTATTAAAAATACACATGTTTCAATCTAAACATCATGCCATCCTCCTAGCATAGTTTATGTTTAAAACAAAAAGTGTGCTGGTTCATGTGAACAACACCTTCTGGATAATTCAATGTAAATTAAATCTTATTTCAGCTAACATGTTTTTAGATTAAATTTTCATTTGGCTTAAATTATGTCAGAAAAATCATGAACAATTTCTCAATCATGTTATTTCTAGAGATCTTTCTAAAGATGATTCTGTAGTGGAATATGTTAATTCAATTAATTAAGGCAATACATATGTTTCATACATTGTAATCATTTGTCTGCATTTTCAAAAAGTAATAATGTTTTTCTTAATTTTTTTTTCAGCCTGAAAATCTTTTGTACGAAACGTAAGTTATTGGATTTGAACTGAACGTTTTCACTTGCTAATCTAAGTTTGATTCTGTTGTTGACAATTTGACATGTTAGCATAAAAATTGTCTTGCAATACATTTTTTCATTAATTCCATGATACATAATAATAATTATTGTGCATTTTTTCACAAATTTAAAATTCTAATATTTCATCACCTTAAAATGAATAGTCATAACTGTACATTCTTTCATGCATTTAAGATAAACAATAATAATTGTGCTTTCTTTCGTAAATTTAAAGTTCTAAATGTTTCATCACCTTAAAATGAATGTAATACAGTAATTGTAATTACTTGTATAAATTTTCAAATGAACTTCTATAGAGAAATTAGTGCTTTTTTAGACAAATTATGAACTTGTCTATAAATTTTTTGTAAAAATTAATGTTATAAATATTTACTGATTTAGTGATGATGAGGAATCCAGGTTAATGATCAGTGATTTTGGTTTATCGAAAGGCGTCGATGATGGTGTAATGGACACTGCATGTGGAACTCCAGGCTATGTTGGTTAGTTTACTACAAAATAGTAATACCTTTTAGCAAGGTCTCTGTACCCATTGACTACACAATATTTGAATATAAAATACTGAATGGTATATGAAAATGAATTTTAAAGCAATTAACAGCTCATATTTGTAATTGAACATACAATAGGTCTTGCCCATCAGACAGTTAGGAACCCCAACTAAATTAACTTCTAATATTTAAAACAAGGTGCCTGCTTGACATTAACCACTTAACACTACCTAAGTTGAATACAATTTGGTACAATTATGTATAATTTGGTGTTGGTAAGTTCTGACATTGCTTAGACTGGTCTTTTGCTCACAGTCAGACCAGCTAGAAAACATACAAAACTTATACGGTATGTACAAACAAAGACATTTGTTTATTTTAAATTCATTTTTTAATCTTTACCAAAATTCACACAAAGGATTGAAATTTGACTACAAAATGTGTATTATCACTTCAGTGATTTGTTGATAATGCCGTTCAATAAGAGATACCGTCACACAAAAATCTATTCATTTCTTGTTAAATCACACTTGAATATAATTCAAAGATGTAAAAAAATTTAAAATTCAAACTGATAAAAGCAGTATAGATAAATATATTTTATAAAGATATAATTTTTTGTTTGATAAACTTGTAAATGGTTATATAAATTCCTTGTTATTAATTGTGGTCATATGTTATGTAGCTCCTGAAGTTTTGAAACAACAACCATATGGGCCAGAAGTTGATTGTTGGTCTATTGGAGTCATTGCTTATATCTTGTAAGTAAAAAATATATAAAAAAAATACATGTATTTTTTTCACTTCATGTAATTTTTTAATAACCCGAAAAATTTTTCATTGCCTTTCAGGTTGTGTGGCTATCCACCATTTTATGATGAGGATGATTCAAATTTGTTTGCACAAATTATGAAAGCAGAATATGAATTTGATGAACCTTATTGGTAAGTAAAGTGGGCAAGCTATAAGGCAATGTAGCATTGTTACAATATATAACTTCCAATAATTTGCACTAAACCAGTCGCAGCAATTTATAGCCAAATTGTGGAAACATTACGCGAAGCTGTAGAAAAGCTTGAAATCCATGGACCTTAGCAACAAGCAGCAATGAATTAAGCTTAGATTTCACACAAACTATTCTCCAATTTGATCATTAAACAGCATGATCTGCATTATCATAATAAACCAGTCAACCTGATTCCAGTTATTTACTGGTCTCAGAAAAGTAAACAAAGGGGCAGAGATTGAGTCGACTAATGTTGCTATTCTGCTCAGTTGAATTGGATGAGGTCATTTCATTAGGTGATAAAAGGCTCAGTTTATCTGTAGACAGGTGATGACATGAAGTTATGAGAAAGATGTATATATGTGAAAGCATCTCTGATAAATATTAGACAAACTTATAGAAAAAAATACTGTGTGTACATGTGCTATTTAATTTACAATATTAAACTATAAGAGTACTGTAAGATTGAAATGATGTATATTATAATTAAGACTAAGAAGATCTACATCTTTATTTTAGGGATGATATATCTGATTCAGGTAAACCTTGTTATTATAAAAAACAATTTTTTTTGTTTTGAATGTGTTGTACAAAATATATCTTGTTATATCCTTGTTGACATAATTGCATTTTACTTATGCTGTAGCTAAAGATTTAGTAAGTCACCTTATGGAGCTTGATCCAGTCAAAAGGTTTACTTGTAAGGAAGCATTGTTACATCCATGGTAAGACACTTGTGAACTGAATCATTTACTAATTATTACAGAGACAGATAGCTATGGCAGCTTTCCAATACCAGATATATCGAGTCTACCGGTACATACTGGTATATTTTATGGCATGGCTAGGAAAACAATGACCATCTAGCTACAAAGCAAAGTAATAGCAAACAAGTAATAAAGGCAAAACTCCAACTCGAAAGGGTAAAAACCTGAAACATGAACAAGAATTATTCAATTTCTGTAGGATAACAGGAGAAACTGCTAAAGATCAGAATATTCATGACTCTGTCAGTACACAGATGAAGAAAGCTTTTGCTAAGCAAAAATGGAAGGTATAAACTACATTTCGAATCCTGTATAAAACATCAATAGACAATTTTGGCTAAAGTGGATATATATAACAGATAAATAACCTAACCCTTTCACTTCCAATTCCTAAAGTTTCCCAGTGACAAGCAAAATACTCTGGTGTACAGAATAAAATACAGAAAAATCTGTATACTGAAAGGATTAGGGGAGAACATTTAGTTGTATTATGATCTTTCACATAATTTATGATTTTTTTTTATTTGCAGCAAGCATTTAATGCAACAGCAGCAATAAACCGAATGAAACTAATGGGAATAAAGTAAAATATTATGTGCAAACCAATGAAAGTTCTTTGTGGAAAATCATATTTGACATTCAGTAGATAATTATGCTTAAAATAGAAGTTCAGGATTTTTAAAAGAGACGGACAATATAAAGTTCAGATTCCACATAACTGTTGCACTAGCTCTTTTAAATTTACCATATTATTTATTTTGTTGGAAAACCTTCGTGTACATTTTTTACTAGTGTTACTGCAACAAAACTGTGGTGAAAGAAGCTGGACACTTTCCAGTTTTTCAGTGAGGACAACAAGCAACAATCTGGCAAGAGAACACAGAAAATATATAGCTTGTTGTTGTTGTTGTTCCTTTCAACTCAATCCTTATCAATTATTGTCTCTTATGGAAATTGAAAGTAAAATTGGAATGTGTACAGTACCTTATTGTACTTATTTAGAATTTTAATTCATAACTAAATATATTTAATTGTAGCTGGTATTTCATACAAGGCCAGTAGTCAGAAAGTAGATGTTCGTGTAGACTTTGTATTTAGAAGGTTGATGGTCGCTAGGAACCAAAGAAACAGGTTAAATGTAAGGTAACATTTGATAGACATGTAGTTTTTTTGCAAGGAACCCAGGTGTCCAAATTCAGTTTTCATCCTCAATTATATAATAAATGAAAAAAATCGAGTGTTTATGGAATTTGCTAAAAAGTTCAAATGAAAAAACTGAAGCAGGAGGTAACTTAGTCTGAACCACAACAAACAGTAATTCATCATTGGAAATGTCCCTGCAAAATCTTCTTGTACAAGTCTTGGGAAGCAATATTATATTAAAACATCATAGACAAGCAAGCATAGTTTAGATGCCTAAGGCCCAGCTGTTTATATGGAGAGTTGGCTCGGGTTTAGGGACACCCTTCTACCCCAGTCAACTTTTCTGTGCGTTTACATGAGAAGTTGGCGATGGTCTTTCCTGCCTGTTTAATTACATGTAAGAGCACTTTGCTTCAACCTTGGGCAGGGACAACTTTACCTCGGCTAGCCGAGCTAAATGGTTTATATGATGAAAACTTGACTCGCTTATCAGGGTCACCCTTTTTCAACAGAGGGTGACCCTCCCCCAAGGTGGCCCTATCAGCCGAGCCAAATGAAAAGCGGTCTCATGCAAATGGTTATCTTGCATGAAGAGAAATTGTATGAGAAACTGGCTCGCCCAGGGTGACTTGGGTAGGAGGGTGTCCCTATTACCTGAGCCAACTCTTTTCCATGTAAACAGGGCCTAAAAGATGTTATTGATAAAACATTATTTAATAATTTAGCCATGTTTTCTTTATCCTTATGTGCTTTTGTCTTCATCTTTTCTTTCATTTCCTCATTCTGTTATGTTCTTTTTCTCAATTTCTTTGCATCTTGGGAGATCAAACGGCAAAAATTGTAACTCGATTTTAAAAGAGCATTTTTAAAAAAATGTTGGGGTGATATGTCACTAGAAAAATAATGGTCAAATTCAATGGTTATGGTAAAAAAAATCTAAAACTTACATCAAATGTCACCTTAAAAACAACGGAGCAATTACTTACTTAATAAACACGAGAAAAATCTTTTGATACTCTTCTGCAAGCTTGTACTTCCTTTTTACTATCCTGTGATGTGTACCAGTAGTTAATTTGGACTTAAGGAATTTTAATATTCGCAGTCGTTCGCTTTTTTAAAGTAAAAGGAACACCAAAAAAAAACACGTGGATTAAAAAATTCTCTGAAATAAATAACTCGAGACTCAAGTACAAGAAGCAGTCCGGAATATTTGCACCATGAATATTAGACAAAAACGTATTTTTATATAAAGAAAGGAAGCACCGTCTGGAAACTAAACTGGATATTTAAGAAAAATACTTTAATACTATTATCTCGATATTGTATAAGTGTTTCCAAAGGCAAAGTATAATTCAAAACAAGAATAAACCTCGGAATAAACAACGGCAATACAGTTTTGTTCAAGTAACATTAAGTTTAAATTGCTATTATATTCATAATATTGTAACCTGAGTTTTTAAAGTAACCTTGAACTACTTTATACAGTACCTTACGGTTTATATTGTCGAATTAGCTGTGAATGTTGAAGAAAATCCATAATAATCTACAAGGCCAAATGACATTGACAATATATCATCCCAGTATTGTGTGTCAAGTACAATACATTTCCCGCCTTGCACCTGATTGGTCGAGTATGCATCACATGATCATCTTTCAACTGATCAATTGTCACAATTATGAAACTTGATCAAAACGAAAGCCATAGACAAATATAGTGCTGGTGATTTATGTTTAATCATGCACATAGCTTATCATAATGGATTCACTTTTGGAGAGCATGAAATTTATTTGTGTCTCTTCTACAGTTTTGCTGTAATAAGCGGCCTCAAATAAACGTAAACTTCAAAAGTCATGTTAATTATTATTAAATTCAATGAAGTCTATCTCAATAATCATCTGAGTGTCGCCTCAAGCACCTTCTTCACACCACTCAACATGAAGTATTTCACAATTGACCATCACACTTCGTTATGTCTTCAAACTTTTCAACCTTTGATGACACCAATTGGACGAAGTTTGATCGCTTTTTTACTGATTCCTGCTGCGTGACCTGAAAAACGAACGAAAATAACGAATGTTTTTCGTACAAGATTAGTTTTGGCAGAAAGTTCCTTGTTTTTTTTTTAGAGGCACAGCTGGAAAAGTGCTCCTCGGACCCTAATTTTTTTATTTTCAAATGCTCGTCAAATGAAAAGTATGTGAAAAACAAATAGCTGTATGTGTGTTGTGTGAAACAATGAGGTACATTTTGACTATATTTTTATTTCATTTTTGACTTAGATTTCCCGCTGATTTTGCGTCTTTTTCAACTTTTATGCTACAATGTTGGAAACCTCGATGGAACTCCATAATTAATTGCCGGATCACGGCGTACAAATCGAGCTTTCTGATTTGATAATTTACGGTTGAGATACAATATTTTCAGTTATATACCTTTCACTCGGGGTATATAACTAATATATACTGTGCCATCTTTCGTAGGTAACTGTTAATTATACTTACATGTGTCTACGACATCAGTGACGCATTTATAAGACTCTGGTGCCTGAAAAACAAAGAAAAAGTTAATTATATAATGAATGACAAATCAAATTGACCATAGCGAAAAAGATGGCGGACGTACATTTTACCAGGCGCACCGTGGCCTGAAATAGTTTAAAAAAGCGAATTAACACCTTTTGAGGAACAGGTATAATACAAACGGTTATTTTCTTTCCTATGTCAAAAAGTTAAGCTGGTTTAAAAAGTTTATGAATAATCATTTCGAAAATGCAAGTCACGAGTTCTGCCTAATAAGACTTTCTGGGCTAAGTTGTTCAAAGGTGGGTTAACGCTAACCCAGGGTTAAGCTAACCCACCTTTGAACAACTCAGCCCTGGTAGCATTCGCTGAGAAAAGACGCTGGGTAATAATCCTTGGTTATAATAGTAATGTAAAATGAATAGTCATGTACCTCTTCCATGACCAATTTTGGAGAAGCAACTCTGATTGAAATTCCTTGTTCAGCTAACTTGGCCAGAACGTCTTGATAGTCCAAATTACGTCTAAATATAAGTGAAACAGAATTGATAAAGCGCTAAAAACCAATGGATAACGTTCAAACTTGAGAAACACTTGCCTGGACTTTGCTCTTGATAACGCCCGACCCTAGAAACAGACAAGACGTTGACTCATATCCATTGGTAAATTAGACGGACCGACCGACGCACGGACGCACGGACGGAGATTAGCGCTACAATTTACATTGACACAATCTTTTGACTAATCAGGAATATCTACATGGTTTCTGTAGCAAGCATAGACTTTTAATTCACGATACTTGGTGACTGAATTAGAAAAGTGATAACAAATATATGTCAAATTAAGTACTTAACAATTTAAGAAATTAAGTACTCAACAAAGTTTGTAAAAATATTGTTTTAAAACTTACAGCACCATGACAAGTTGTTCCAAATGTTTCACTCATTCCTTTTTCGGTTCCAGTCAAAACGTAGCTAGAATGTAAAATAATATTCAAAAACTGACGGAGCAACGTGGAAATATATTACTATTAATAACAATTTATTACTAGACGTTTTCCATAAATGACGGCTCTCATGTCGTAGTAACTAACACTCGAATTTAAAATGATTTTCCGAGATTTATTTCAACGTCAAGCTAGCCGTAATTTCTCAAAAACGTCTATAGCAAAAGTAACATCTTTGATCTCTCACTGATAAGACACTGATCTCAATATAACTTCTCATCCACGTATTGTCACAATCATTTTTTAGGTCTCGGTGACCTAAAAAATGATTGTGACCTTTTCGCCAACCCAAACCCTCAGTACCAATTCGACACCCATATACAATGAAGATAAGAATGGACTGAATTTTGTCCAAGTTTATCCCTTGATTATACCAATGGTTTTGAACACCAAATTTATGCTGCATATGTAACTTATTTTATGAGTTGTTTTGGGTGATAGGAACGTTTCAATTTTGTATCAAGGTAAAGAAATCACATAGTTGTATAAAGATCAATCGATACGGCATCCCAACTAGTCCTTTGAGTAATTTAGAGTTGAACTGAACTTACCTGCATGTCCCCATTGTCCCCCCAATCAGTACTGGCTGTCCAGTTAACTAAAGTAAATTGAAAAAAGTAAAAATATATTATAAATATACAAATAAGTCATTGAGGATACATTAAGAATATATTACGAATGAATAAAATGCATTACCAAGACATAAATACAGCAAAAATACATAAGAATACATAATCAAACCTAATTTGCGATGTTTTAACCTTGTCAATAAATTCAACAGAATATACGAAAGGTTAGCACAGTAGTATCATCAACATTCAAAGTTTGAGTACCTGGTAGTCAACAGGGATCAGAGGGTGATGAGGGGGGAAAGCTCTTGTGGATCCTTTACGATGCACCAGTAAAGTTTTTTGTTTAATACTAGTAAGGGAAGAGTGGGTTGTACTATCAGTGACAGTGCTATCGGAACTAGCGCAATGTTCTCTCTTTTTTCAAGCTTGTGTGTATGATGTTGCAAAGATTATTATAATTACAGTATCTCAAATTACA
>JAOBAZ010004017.1:0-13623 GCA_026546875.1 Pteroeides caledonicum | reverse complement strand
TTACCAACAAAATACTGATCAATAGCGCTAATTTTAGGTTACATGTTGTTGTGAATTAAGACAAGTATAAATGAATAAAAATGGCTGAAATATGCAAACTGTATGCATTTTGGACGATGGCCACTTTTTTTTTGACCACCCCCTGTATATTAAGCCTTTGACCCCCCGATTCACGGAACATTTCAATTAGCAAGTAAAATACAAGTTCAGAGTTAAGAAAATAAAGTTTTATCCCACTGACTTGTGAACTCCTGGAGCATTAACACTGGCAAGTAAAATCATCTGGGGTTACATCTGGGTTAAAGATAGCAAATGACATGCGCATCTGTTATAGGGTTAAAGACTGTTAACTAGGGACTGACAACTTTACTGAGCAGAGTGCTGTTACAGTCAACCTTTGCTACTTAACAAACTAACAAAAGAAAAAAATATTGGGTAGTTATTTCAGCAATCAGAATAAATATTAGGTAGTTATCTTAGGAAACAAAAGGCCTAGTGTAACATTAGCATTAGCCAAACTAGTGTAACCTTTTACTTTTAACATTCTTTAAAAAAAGTTTATTATCATTTTTATCATCATCATCATCATCATCATCATCACCACCACCACCACCACCACCACCACCGCCGCAGCCGCCAGTGACCACCATCATCACATTCACCTCCACCAACACCATCAACACCACCACCATCTTCACCATCATCACCATAACCATCATCATTAAGATGAGTCTAACTACGATTTAGTTTGGAACAGAAATTTTGTGCACTCACATATATCACTCACATATATTGTATAATGCACCTGTATAAATGTTAAGCCTCAAAGGGGGGGCAGGCAAATATCCCCACTGTCTGGAATTAGATTAAGTCTTGGAAACCAGGGTGGGGATACTTAAAAATTTTGACACAGGAGGACTGGAGCATAGATACCATAGTTGCATTGGAAAGGGATCAATGATACTTTGATAATTTTCAAACTTGCAGTTTCAGTTTCAGCAAAATATCTGCAGAAAATAATAAGGTAGGCTTAAAATCTATATCACGTTACTGCAGTATTTCCTCTGCCAATATTAATTGATTAATATTAATTGCCTGACAGTCAGGCGTTCGATTAAAAATTTGTGTGAAAAGTCAAATCCCACATATGCCTGATGCCCCTGTGGGGTTTAACATTGATAGGCTCATAACAACTTACCATACACACATTGATAGGTACATATCAACTTAATATACTATCAAGATACGTACAGTGGCACTAAGCTACTAAAACTACTGTAACACTAATATTAATTTACAAGAAAGAGGTTGATGCCACACTTTCTCTTTTTACAAAATTGTTTATTAACTTATCAAAGTAGATAATATATATACAGTATACCTTGGAACATTTACTATTTCATGGGGCAAATTTCTGCTCTACTTTGTTATTTTAAAGTACATTACCAAATAGCAGAGAGTATTACCCACCTATGCCTTTAACAAAACAATGTTATCAAGCAAGTGTCTAAACAGACATTTCAGATTATAATTATTGTTATTTTGCAATGCACAAGGACTTTCAGCTGTAACATAAATCAACAAACTCCTACTTAGAACCTTAAATGTTTGTCAATGAAATAAAAATCATCAAGCCTTCCTTTAACAAAGGAAATTATATGTTATGCACAAGCAATTATGACTCAAATAAGTTGCAAAGATAATTAGTGATTTGTGCTTGGTTTACTGTTCTGTGTTTAAAATAATAGTTAAAAACTACAAACCCTTACACCAGCAATGTTTCAATAGTTTGAACTCAGTAATAGATTAATATTTCCAGCAGACCTTTGTAAAAACACAGCCTGCCCACAGAAAGTCAATATAATACAACTGGGACGGGAATTAAGCCACTGCCATATTACCAAAACAAAGTTTTTAAACACTGTATATCTACTACCAAACTCTGAAACTTTAATTTACTTGTGCATACTGCATGCTGTCTAATAAATCAAACGTTGTAACTACCAACGTAGTGTCATAGCATACTATCGAATAAGACATAAAACGTGTATTTAATACCACAGGAGGCGATGAAAATGACAGAATATTACGGTAATTATATAGGGATATATTAAAAACATGAGAAATTTTACGCAGCCACAGGCAACAACAATGCTGTTGACTGTTGTTGGCATTTGACAAATTTCGAAGATGTTTGTATGAATAAATATTGAGATAGTGTTCGAGGCTAGAGAAGATCACGCTGGGTGAGTAACGACAATTGGTATCAGCTACTAGGTAAAACAAAAACTCAACTAGCTTTATTCCGCTAATGTCTAATAGCAACCTTGTTTAGCTTTCAGTAAAGAAGTAACGCTGTATTGTGTAAATAGGTTAATGTAATGTTTGAAAATTGTCGTCAAGATTCGTATCTGAATTGTAACGATATTTCAGTGTGCTAAAGCTGCCACCCCCAATGAATCTTTACGTGAATTCGAAACGAAATTTGAGGCGAGATTTATTATATCAACAACCTATGGTTATACCCAGCAGAGATTGAAGTATTTCCACTTACAAATTTACGACGAAAGGATTTTCGATTTTGATCAAGATCCGTTTCTCATTTTGGACGTGCTCCACTTGTTTAAGTCGAATAATATCAGCTACACTCATTATCTTCAAAGCATAAAATTCCCCATTTTTTCTTTCTCTTGCCAAAATTACACGGCCGAACGTCCCCGTCCCTAGAAAGCAAAGGTATAGGTGTCAGGTTAACTGTGTCAAAGCACGAATGTAGCAAATTAGCTACACACACTATATTAACATACACATATTCATACGAGTGTTTAGTTAAGGCCTAACCCAAAGTCTTAAATAATTAAAACGATCAGCGATAGAACCAATGTAAATATAACCTACCAAGCGTGGTGGAGAGTTCAAAATCGCGTAGGCTGAAATTACGATCCTTTCGCCCTGCACTTGAGCAGGCCATGTCTTGCTCACTTGTTCGCTGCTGCCTTGGTGGTCGATCGTCTGATCGAATGAATACGTTCAACACCGACAGTCTAGTCAGAAACTACATCATACTTAAATATCTTACTTCCACCAAACAAGATCATAAGTAAACGAATCACTTTCTCTACTCCGTAATTTACCAAGCGGCACTTGGGTCCAAATCTGAACATGCGCAGTGAAGAATAAGAGTTTATCTGCGAGAAACGGGTATCCACTCTTGATCCCGACCGGATATTATTTTTATTGGTATCTCCTTGGCCCGTCACGGCTAGTTACGGTTAAATTTGTGGCAATGGTCAAGACAGGCAAAATATAAAATGCCTATTAAAACAATATTCAAACGTCCACTGATCAAAATAAGATGAGAATTTTACTAACTCCTAACATAAATAAAAACAGAGTACGGTACGTAATTTATGTTGACGAAAACAATCAAAAAATATCGATATATTGCAGCGTCAACGCGTTCTGGAGCGTAATAACTTATGCCTTTTATCGTCTTTATAATTTTTATTCTCTAAGTGCACTACATACCGAGACTTTAAAGAACTTTCTATTGTTCAGCAAATTCTTTTGGTGCCTGATATTCATCAACATTGACTTGTCTGTCCCAATGTACATGAAAAATTACCCCACTAATGATTCTAATGCTTCAAAAACTCTTCACGTTTCACAAATTGGTGTTAAAAAAACTTTAAGAAGAGAATTAAAAGGAGTTTCCTCGTGACTGCCCTCCCTCCCCGTGCTAACTCGTTACCCCCTTGCCCTGCACAGGTGAAAACCTAAAAGAAACAAAACTAAAGTTGGCAAAATACGGGCTAGACGTTTCGTATAACTTACTGTGGACACTAACAGAGGTAACCAAGTTTAAAGGTTACGTCCAGTCCGTTCAGCGCATGCGTTGCATTTTTGAGGGGGGTGGGAAGATTTAGAAAAAAAATCCTGCAAGCCTGCTAAAAAGAAAAAAAATCATACAAAGAGAATGGTGTAAAAAAATTCCTTCAACTGCTGATGCTGTTCGTAATGATGTCTACAGGCTTGATTTTGTTACATTGTTTGGCATAACGACGATGGCAACAATCGTGAACAGTTTAAGTTTTAATAACAAGAACAACTATAATATAACATGACATGACTATGCGAGCAGCAAGTGAATAACATGTGCTCAGTTCGCAGGTATCACGTGATCTGTTTCATGATTTCCTGTTTACTATATAACACCCCCACTTAAACATAAAATTATTAAACTACAACATTGTTATATAACAACTACTTAATTACATAATAAATGTAATATATGTTTTACAATCCAAGAATCGTAAGTAGAGTTGTTTTTATCTTTGGTCCTGGCACTGGTTTAGTAAATATATCAGCAATATTATCCTGTGATGCTACATATGATACATGTAAAGGCCGGTTTACACGATACGATTTGTCGTATGCGATTGTCATTTTGGTGTATGTAACCAAGTGGCGTAGTTTTGAGGGGGGTGGGAAGATTTAGAAAAAAAACCCTGGAAACCCGCTAAAAATAAAAAAAATCATGCAAAAAGAATGGTGTAAAAAAATTCCTTCAACTGCTGATGCTGTTCGTAATGATGTCTACAGGCCAAGTCCACAGGCTTGACTATGCGAGCAGCAAGTGAATAACAAGTGCTCAGTTCGGAGGTATCACGTGATCAGTTTCATCACTTCCTGTTTACTATATAACAGATTTTGCATTTTTGAGACAACAACACAGTGATTTTATATAGTATAATTTATTCTATTCATCAGTCTATAGGTCAACAGAATGCCAACTTCAATTGAGCAGAACTCTACTTGTTAGAATTTCTTTACCGGAAATAGCACTGTACAAATCCCATAGGCAAATTCCATAGGCATAGGTCTATAAAATAGAATAAAGTGGACTTTTGTGAGTAATGAACGCTTCAGTTACACAAAATTCACTTCTATTTCATTTTACTTACCCTAAAGTTCAGCTTTTATAGTGATAGGCTTACCTTTTCCATAACTTCCTTAGTTAGTAATTTCGGACTTTTTAGGTACATAGTTCATCAAAATTTTAAACCATTGAAATTAACAAAATAAAAGGTCAGAATGTATTATAATAAAACCATGATCATGTGTGGTAAAAAATATCCTGTAGCGGAATGTATTGCAAAAAAGAATATGTTGTGCTGCACTTTTACGCGAAAACTAAAATACCTGGCTTGTTCCCTTGAAAAACAATTCTTGCATGGACTGAATCTTCCACCCCCCCTCAAAAATCAAATGGTACGCCCCTAATATGAAGTATTTAGCCGCATTAATCAACAACAATCAACTACCATTAACACTTAGCGAGAAATAAGCTTGAGCGTAAAATATTTTGGCAAACAAACCTAATTTGTCGCAAACACTTTTTACCAACAAAAGTTAGCAGTGGTGTTAATAAGGGCCAATATAGAGATGCTTGGGACCTAATGCATAATGCTTGCACTTAATGCTCCGACGCTGTATGATAGTACGTGGAAGAACCTCGTAGTTCTGCTGGTTCTGCCGAAACACAAAGATTTTCCAAAGATAGTCACAGTAACAGTGGTGAAAGCCTACCCACAAACATTGATATCGATCAACTTGGAAGGAGCGACAATGCTCAATTAAAGAGAAACGTCATTTCTCGATTCGAATACCCGCATCTGTGATACTGTGATTACGCGAGGCTGGCTTATATTAAATTAAACGCCCGTCGAGGCGTTAACTTGCGCCGGTTAGCAATGTCGTACGCAAACTGCCAAAATCATGCGTTTTTCCTGCAAAAAGTATAAGTCACAACACAACTGCAAATAAATAAAGCATGTGCTAAATAAGTACCAAGGTAAAAGATTTGGTTGATGGACCTTTCTCTTATGGTGAATAACAGAACCCTCTGGACCACGGCCTGAGTAAAACGTAAATGAAAAATGTGCCCCGAGTCATCTGATGATCCATATAGTAATAAAGATACATGTTCCTTCTTGTTTAGCGTTTAGCAAGGCAAACACAAAGCAAATTAATTTGTTTTGGGATTAAAATCACAGACCGTGTAATCGAAAATCAATCACAAGTAAACAAGACGGCTATACCCAGGCCTCGGATTATGTCGTACGCTGGGGATGTACCTGCAGACATAGTGGCCGACGGGGCTTAATTAAGCTGGGTAATTTTAGCCAGGAGGCTCATGGCGGGACGCGGACCGGGTGCATCACGGGCGCATGCTGGCCGCTGGGAGGTATGCCATTTAAAACATGAAGACAAATAACCAACCTCGTATTCAGGCTCTTTCTCTAACGCTCCTACCTCGCTGGAGTAAAGACCATTGTATGGGCTGATCACGTTACCACCAGCTTTTAGGTAAAATTATATATTCTGCATTAGGGTGGGGGAGTAAGTATACATTGCTATTATAATCACGCTATTGATATAAACAAGTTATCGTTCGATACAAATCGTTCTATACTCAAATAAAGTACTACAATTCTGGGGAAAATATTCAAAGCTCGTGCTGTCGTTTATATTGAGTTTAAAGGTTTGCGATGTTACTCAGGTCAAGAAATTATTTAGATCCGCCTAGGCCTTTCCAGATTCTGCTCAGCAACTTTTTGGCAACTTTTAGCATTTTGAGCAACTTTTTGGTTTCTGAGCAACTTTTCTAAAAATCAGCATTTTTGTAAAAATGGGAATGTTTTCAGTTGGAATTCTAATGCACTCTCGTCAACTATTGTTCTAAATTCAACTGTACGCGGAAGACATAGTTATGAGAACAAAATCCGCGAAACCCCCCTAGAGTATCAGGGCGTCCCCTTAAAACTCACACAAACAACAATTTTGAGGGGGAAAAAACAATATATATTTTATTACACCACTCTGCCTACCGCACTACATCAAAATCAATTTCCTCTCAAAACTCAGGAAACACACTTACAAAGGCGTATAAAGAATATTAGGAAACTTCTCATACATGTTATGTTTCAATGAGTCCCCTTTATTAATTATGTTAATTATGCTAATGTATTATATTACATCTCCCTTTTTTGAGTTAGTATAACCGAAATATCAACATATATATATAATCATTATCAGTTCATTTATCATGGAAGTCCTAGATTTTCTCCAGCCTTCAAAGACAACGTCTTTATTCTTCTTGGTCTACTGTTTTGTTGTGAAGTCGTTGAGTTGTCGTCGCGAGGTGTCTGTTTTACATCAGCAGGGAGGTTCTGCAGTTGGATTCTTTTTCTTCTCACTACAGATGTAGGCGTGTTTAGTAGGTATGACCTCAGTTGTCGCGGAACTCTTTATGACTTGACCTTTACATTTCATGTCAGTGATGAACACTGTTGTTCCAGCTGTTAGTGGTTTCAGTTCTCTTGCTTTGTGGCGGGAATCGTAGTACATCTTCTGCTTCCTTCTGTATTCTTCTTCCTTTTCTTTGAGACGTTTCTTATTAGGTGATCTCGGAGCCAGTTGTTTTGGCATAATAGGATTTGTTGACTTGATCTTTCTTCCCGTTAGAAGCTCAGCTGGTGAATAACCATTTGCTAATGGTGTGGATCGGTATGCTAACAGTGCTTTCGTTGGATCTTCTTCTTTTTTCAGGATGTCTTTAACTGTCCTTACTGCTCGTTCAACTTCTCCATTTGCTTGCGGATAGCGAGCGCTGCTCGTGTTATGAATAAATGCCCATTCCTGTGCAAACTGTGAGAATTCGTCACTGTGATACTGAGGACCATTGTCTGAACGTACTTTGTCTGGAATACCGTGTCGTACGAAGACTGTCTTCAGAGATTGTATTACTGCGGTTGACGTCGTGTTCTTACGTAGCGATATGGTTTCGACGTAGCGGGAATAATAGTCTACAACGAGCAAATAAGTATTCAATTCAAAATGGTCGGTCGCGATCATCTGCCATGGTCGCTCGGCAAGTGGTGTTGGAAGGAAAGGTTCTTGATGTTGAAGTTTGTGCTTGCTGCATATCTCGCAATTCTCCACTACAGCCTTAATTTGTGTACTAAGGCCGGGCCACCAAACGGATGTTTGGGCTCTTTGTCTGCATTTAGTGATACCTTGATGACCTGTGTGAAGTTGGTCAAGAACTTTCCGTTGCATGCGACTTGGGATCACAATTCGTACTCCCTTCATTAGAAGTCCTTGAGCGACTGTCAGTTCACCTCGTACCTCCCAGTAGGGTTTTGTGATGGCGGTCATGAGGTGTTTCGCTGGCCAGCTGGTCAAGCAGTACTTCTTTAATTTGTTACAAACCTGGTCTTCGTCTTGCACTTGCTTTTAACTTGAATTTCTTTTAACTTTGGATCAGTGACTGGTATGGCTTTCAGCACTGTGGAAATATGAACACTCATGTCGCCTTCATCGATTATTGGTTGCACTGCGGTTGATTCTGGTATCTTTCTGGTGTATAGTGTTCTTTTCCTGGAACGTGATGCACGTCTTTAATGTGGAATCTCATCAATCTCATTCAATAACGTGGCAATCTTGGTGGTAGGTTGTCAATGGTGTGCTTTGTAAAGAGTGGTACCAATGGCTTGTGATCCGTTTCTACAGTTATAGCTTTACCTATGATGTAGTTGCTCAGTTGTTCGCACGCCCATGTCACTGATAAAGCTTCCTTCTCAATCTGAGAGTATTTTGACTCCGGTGCTGTCATTAGTCTGGAAATGTACTATACAGGTTTCCATATACCTGGTTTTTCTTCTTGTAAGAGAACGGCGCCTAAACCGTAAGATGATGCATCTGCTGCAATCTTTGCTTCTTTGGTGGGGTCATATAAAGCGAGTATCGGGGTTGTTGTCGGTGCAATTTTGGTTTTACGGAATGCCTTTTTTTGGGTAGGTCCCTATGTTCATGTGGTGTTCTTGAGCAATAAATCACGGATAGGTTTGGTCATATCCGCGAGGTTGGTCGTGAACTTGCTGAATTGGTTAACCATGCCTAAAAACGACCTTACTTCGTGGACATTGGTCGGATGTGGCATGTTGACAATTGCCTGGATCTTGTCGGGATCTGGTTTGATGCCGTTGACTCCAACAATCTGTACCAGGAATTTGACGCTGGATACATAGAATTCGCATTTCTCAGCGCTCAAGGTCACGTTGGCGTTGATGAGTCGTTCAAGAACCGCTTCCAATCTTAGGTCATGTTCTTCTTGTGTTGTACCATAAATTAGAACATCATCTATGTTGCATTCGACACCGTTTAAGCCTTTGTATGAAGCCCACACTGCGCTTGTTTGTCTAGGGGTCCTTGCAAAGGCACTCAAGGGTGATGAATTGCCCCAACGACAAATTACATGCATTGCAGTCAATCATGCATTTGGATCAAGTATGGTGCTTGCTGCAATGAGAGATGGTACCGCTGTTAATGGTTCAGCTATCAGACAATTGCTTTTCTTTTACCCACACATAATGGACCTCACTTGTTTCTCTCATACAAATAACAATGTTGGAGGCCACTTTGTGTTTAGAGTTTTGAATGTATTTTTCCGTCACTGGGTAAATTTATTTGCCCACAGCTACAATGCCAAACTTCTCTGGAGAGAGCGAACAGGAACATCGATGTGCACTCACAGTAACACCAGATGGTGGAGCAAGTGGGAAGTCCTAAAACCAATATCTGATTACTTTGGGGATGTAGCACTCTTCCTGCAGGAGAATGAGAATCTTTCCCCTGCAATTCCTCAGCAGCTATTAGAAGTAATTAATGACCCCCAAGATCTTCAAGTCCTCCGTCTGGAGCTTGGTGCCATGGTTGATGCTGGTGTGCACTTTGTCAGTGCGACATATTATCTTGAAGGAGATGGGCCTTTGATCTTTTCTTGGTATGAGAGCCTATCGTCTGTGGCACATGCTGTTGGAGTAGGACATTATCATGTACATTAGCAACAGAAAGAAACATTGCAAATGGAGACATTGCTCTCCAAAATCGCCTCCTTGCTGATGCAAAAGCTTGTGTTCAGCCTGGCTTGGACTTCCAGTTCAGAACAACTGTTCGTGCATTCAAGGCAGCACGTCTTTGTTGCCCTGTTCAAGTTTAAGCACTCCGACCTGATGCTCGCTCACTGGAAGAGCTAAAGAACATTCCATTTGTGAATGATGCTATGATTGCAAACCTCGCAACAGAGCTACCACTGTACCTTGCAGCCGTAGATGGAATTGTATGTGAGAGTGAGGATGAAAAGCTCTCGTGGTGGGCAGCCCACCGTGGCACTCTCCCACACTGGTCCTCATTGGTGAAGAAACTTTTAGTAATACAGCCAAGCTCTGCGGCAGCTGAGAGGGTATTCAGTTTGCTCAATATGCTAACACAACAAGAAGAAGCACTAGAGGATTACTTAGAGGCATTTGTCATGCTCAGGTACAATAGCAACCAAAGGAAGGAATAGATGCTCTTTGATTCATGACAATAGCTAGATTTTATTAATAAAAAAACAATTTTGCAGTTTAGTGCTTCAGTGTTGCCTTATTTACAAATAAAATCAACTTTTATCTTAATTACATTTAAGCAACTTCTTCATATTTCACTAGCAACTTTTTAGCAACTTTTTAGCAACTTTTAGGCATATTTTGGAGCAACATTTAAGCAATTTGGGAGCAGAATCTGGAAATGCCTAGACCTGCAAACATAAATATATTTCACTGGCTGAACCAAAACCTGGCGCAAAATATAGGTATAACCTGTGAAAGAGGACTCTCTTTATAAATTCTAGAAAAGAATTAAAAGAACTTATCGCCAGGAAGTTATCAAATCGCAATCGAGGCCAAAAAGGTGGTTCGAGGCGACGTCTTCGACATTGCCAGATGATCCAATGGCAACGTCAATAAACAGCTAAACCCTCCATTTTATTTTCCCTTTTATTTTTATCTGTAGGTTTAGACTTTTGTTGTTGCACGGTATATTAAAGTGTAAACGAGGTGTATTTGCGCGTCTGAGATTTCAACAAAACTGGAACATACTCAATGCCAATAAGTCTTTGATTAAGTTGTATTTGTTATAACCATATGTCATCGTTCGTTTGTTTTTTTATTTTTAAAGATGGCACGGTTTCAAAAGTTTGCTTGCTTGGTCAATTTTATATATGTTGCTGCAATGTATTACCGCAGGAATGGCATCGTCTCTTGTCAAAAGTCAGTACTTGACACTGTAATAAAATTATTAATCTCTAGGCTTTAGAAAATCTAAACATAAATGGGCCTTTGATCTCGAGTTTTTCGGAGAAATTAGAGAAATATTTATCAAGAAATACTGCTTTCAATTTTCCTAATCTCATACGTTCAAATATATTCCTTTCTTGAAGCAACGATGGGAGCAGTTGATATACCAGTGATTAAGTAAACAGTATTAAACACAATCTCTCCTGCGATAAAGTGCCCCCAAGCACTTCATAGTCAAAAAGGCCATGCCTTGCTTTTCGTTACTCACTCTGAAAATGTGATCTATTGATAATTCGTTAATATTGTAGGCGGAAAACGATTTGTAAAGATAATTTTTTTGTTATACATATTCTAGTTCCATGTACGGTAATTCTATAAACTTAGTCCGATGGAGGATTTTAGTTTTTACGGATATTTAAAAGCCAGACCACAAAATACTACCAACTACATATTATAGGTTTATAATATGGAATTAGCAAGGGGCGAGGGATTGCTGCAAAAATACTACTAAATAATTACTACTAAATAATTTTGAACCTTATTGTTTTTATTTTCTTGGCTTCGACGCTTCGTTAAGTTGTATGTTGGGCAAACGTTTTCAAAACAAAAATTGGTAACTCGATAACATTGCACAACGCGAGTGATCTACCCACCCCTGCTTAGTAAAATAAATGTCTTAAAGTCACGTGACCAGCATACCAGGCAGCGTTTCACTGCCTGGTATGGGCTAGTATAATTATCACAGTGGGGAAGAGTGTCGTCAAGTAAAACAAACAAAGAACTTTTCCAAAGAAGGACAGTAACATTTAATCCCTCCCCGCCTTGGTGCAAGCTATTGGAAGGAGGGTCTTTACACCAGCGAAATAGAAGCGTTAGGGCAAAGAGCCTGAGTACGAGGTTGACAAATAACATGGAAAATCGGCGACTTGCGCTTGCGCTACGCAGCCACGCAAGTAAAAATTGGCCAATTTTGTTCGCCCAGCTCTCTTGTTTGACAATCTCGTATAGCGTGTCCAACAATTAAATGGCCATTTTAAAATCTCGACGCGACTCCAATTATTTGTCATAACAAAGTAAGCACTGTTACATGCTAGTTCGCTCCCGCTCAACCGGCTAGGAGTGTGTCCACAAGCGTGCATGTCTTCATTTCATCATATTATATATAAATACAATAAATAAATATACTTCAATTAAATTATATGAAATATAACCAACAGTATACTACACAAAACACGGTTCGTTGAAAGAAACAGATCAGGAACTAATAGTTCTTCAGTCACTACTCCCTATTGCCTAGAAGTAAAGTCCTACATTAAAAATAAATAATGTTCATGTATATTAGATCATCATGACACGAACCGCTTAACATGAAAAATTAGACACGAAGTTAAGAGACGTTGGGCGCGAATGACTAACACTTAATCACTCATGCATGCATATTGCCGCTTGCCTGACGGCCTCTGCGCCTGTTACATAACCCACAATAAATTAATTTATATTCTAATTTGCTTCCTGCTCAACCTGATACAAATCATTTATTGTGTTATACAAAACAGGCTAGGAGTGTGTTCACACGACAAGCGTGCGAATATAAGGGACTCAATGCTGTCTTTCACATATCCATCTTTAGCTATGTCCGACTTCCACCGGCCGTATCGTTTGAACAATGGGTCACTTATTTTGGCATTTGCAGCAGCTGAGGCACCGCCCGCTCTCAAACTGTGTAAACCAAAATTTTGCTTCGCAAGACCAATAGATTCGAAGGCACTGAGAACGATTTCCCGCATTCTAGTAAACGATAAGTGATAGGAATTCCGAAACTTATAAACACCTTCACTGGGGTGAAATGTTAATGCCCGATATATATATTCTGATGGATTTACGTCCAATTTAGCAAAAGCAAAATATCGTCTGCATAACGCGACTGGAGAAGTATGCTCGCTTGATTTAGCCGTAAGTACCCAGGCGCCATCACGACAGATGTCGGTTTTACTCAATGAATAACCTCATGAAAGAAGGTTCGAATATAAAGTCAGAATGACGTAAGGATATGTTCTCTAAAACGTAGGAACGCGGTGTTGCCTAGTACGCATAGCGTAAGGACAGGTAAGTCGGAAAGCAAAGCACTAACTTTTCCAAAACGACCAAATAGGGAAAACATAATTTCGGGTGTAGGTGGCTCGGGTACGCTTAGCAATCGTTTGGCCGCTTCGGTGCTAGCCAACACAATGAAAGAACTACAAGGGCCTGAGTACCCACTCAACGCATGAACCCAATTAAGCCTGTAAAAAGCTTCAGCAATAATATCGACAGGGACACTGTCCTGAATTAATTTCAGAAAGAGCGAAGTAACATAAAGACTGGCTGCATTGGCGGATCTAGGGTTAGTCAAATGCCGTTATAAGCCAATCAGAAGAAGCTTGATGCAAAATCTAGACATCTG
>JAOBAZ010003906.1:0-12500 GCA_026546875.1 Pteroeides caledonicum | reverse complement strand
CTGTCATGTTCCCCTGCTAAGCTTTTAACGAACTATTGCTAGCTATGTTGAACAAAAACAGACATTTATGCAAATATATTTATGTAAAAAGCTTTTTTTTAGCACACTAATAATGGAAATTAGTTATTTGCAGCATGTCTACAGTATAGTGGAACGACAATTTAGCACCTATAACCGTTACGACTACCGCAAGAGCAACCACAAACCTCCACCACAACCAACACCACACCACAACCAACATCACCCCAACTACCATCATCACCACTATCACCACCACCCCAACTACCATCATCACCACCGTCACATCACCATGATCATCATTACCACCACTATCCTAAAATGTTTTTCTGTTATTTTATCTTGGGTGCCACTTTCAAAACGTAATCAAAATTTTCAGTCTTGATTATTTTTAAACCCGTCATTTTTTGTTACCTTGGTCGCTGATTACTCTGACAATGTTGTCAGAGTAATCAACGATGACCAGTCATATCAGTAATACCAGCAATGACCAGTCATATCAGTTGATCGACAAAGTTAACACTCAAACAGCTTCTCCTAGTACCACCTAAAATATACATAAATTACAGTGCTAATTCAAAGCCTACAAAGTTTATATTAGTTTGTTTTTTTCTCGTAATAAAGGCTCTTCACTGGCTTCAAGATCGTTTGAAATGGACTTTAATCTTGTGGTTAAAAACATTGAAGAGTTGAACATGTTGAGTGGTAGTAACAGTACTGTTGTTTCTCAAACCAAAGGTGGTGCAACTTTTAAGGTATTGTACATGTAGAATGCCACCTTAATACCTCAAGAGAAACTTTTAAAGTGTACAGTATATGAAACGAAAATTATTATTGTGCTTAATCTGAAAGATCTCCTAAATTAATTGGTATTGTAAGTTATTGTACAGTTTTAACAAAACAAATATCAACGAAGTATTGTACATCTAAATGAAGCAAAAGAGAGACCATTAAATTTGACTTAACTTTATCCTTCATTTATAATTTACATTGAAAATTGAGCCTCTGAATCCGTGGAGGCAGCCATCTTGATTTTTGATGACGTAACTTGGTTGCTCGACATATTCCTCAATTGTTTTCCTACATTAATTTAACCATTCTCATCATTCTAAGATTCACTGAGTAATTACTGATCAATGAGAAGTGCTATGGTCATACTTTACTAACTATAAGAAACGAATCGGCAGTTCTCAACTAGTCAAGCAACCAAGTTACGTCATCAAAATCCAAGATGGCGCCCTCCATAGGTTCAGAGCCTTAACTTTGAACGTGAATTACAAAATGAAGGAAGCAGTTAAGACAAATTTAATGCATATAGATCTTTATTTACTCCATTTAGATGGATATTGATATTTGTTTTTAGAGTGGAGGATTCCTTTAAAGGTATGTGCTAATATGCTCGTATGTTAGTAAAGCAAATCCATACAGTTTTTAGAAGTCGTTCTATATGAACTTTAGTATGTTAAACGTTTTGTGTCAACTCATTAGCTATGTGTGACGTTAGTTATGTATGACGTTAGTTATGTGTGACGTAAAAACCACGTCGTAAACAAATTGAAATACCTCAACAACGAAGAAAGTAAACGAAAAACTGTAAAATAAATCACAAAACTATTTTAAGAGATCTTTCACATTACACAAATACTTTTAGCGTCCACTTCAAATTTTATAAGAAACTTTCTCTTCAATGTTGGGAAGCCTTGTTGACTTGTCGTTAATTTTATTATTTTTTAAAAGGCGCGTGATCTCGTTCCTCTTACGTTATATGCTAACGGTATATCGTTGTTCTCTGGTCCATTTCGACCATACACTGAAGAAACTACCCAGGTACGTAGCGACTAAAACCTTATTTATTTATATTTAATCATGTGTAAGGAAACAAGTCTATATGCAGTAGCTGACGGAATTTCGCCGCAAAAGATGACAGTCTTGGCACTTATGACAGACTGGCATTTTCAAAGCTTCGCCAGCGAAGGTGGTACGCTCACTTACAGTAATATGACCCAGTTTCGGTGAGTTATGAACGTTTTGACTCGACATTAACTCATAGTTATTTTCTTGTTCATCAGCAATGTATGCAAGATATTATGGATGGATATTTTCCGTCGGAGTTAGAAGCTCGATATCCAGATGGCGTTCCTTTCAAGGTATTTTTAGCGCCTGATTTTTGCAAGTTGTTTTCTTCTTGTGTGTTATACATTACACTAAAATGTAATACCTGGTTATTACTGGAGAAATGACGAACACGTTGCAACGAACACAATCCGTGATATTTGTACCCAAAATATGTTATTTTTTTGTATAAGAGTTTTTTTGACTGTGGATTTTTTCAACATTTTGTGTGTAAATTTTAATTATAAAAGAGTTTTTGTGGATGTGGGGTGAGGGAGCGTTTGGTACAAGTGGTTAGTCAGAGCATTAATTAAGCCTCGTTGTTAAGGCTTAGTACTTCATGAGATGATCATCTGGGTGTGGTGTTGGTCTGGTGTTTGTATCATGTCATCAGAGTTAAATTAACTAGATATAGGTGTTGGTGTGGAAGTATGTGTAGGTGTCACTGTGGGTGTAGGTGTAGGAGTAGGTGTGGGTGTAGGTGTGAGAGTATGTGTAGGTGTAGGAGTATATGTAGGTGTGGGTGTAGGAGTATGTGTAGGTGTGGGTGTAGGTGTGAGAGTATGTGTAGCTGTGGGTGTAGGTGGAGGTGTGGGTGTAAGTGTAGGAGCATGTGTAGGTGCAGGAATAGGTGTAGGTGTAGATAGAAATGGGGATGTAGGTACAGGTAGATGTATGTATGATCTAGGTCTAGGTGTAAATGGAGGTGTGGACGTGAGTGGGTGTGGTTGCGGCTGTGGGTTCCGGTGCAGGTGGAGATGTAGATGTAAATGTTGATGTGGATGCAGATGTGGATGCGGGTGTTGGTGTTGGTGTTGGTGTTGGTGTTGATGTTGATGTTAATGTTGATGTATCGCTACTTTGACAGCAATAAAATATCAAATGTTACCCGTTTTTAGGTAATAGATAAAAGGGAAGTTGTATTCAAAGATCGAAGAACTGAAATCCTTTTTCCAGGTTCTGGTCAACCTTTAGATGGTAATACGAGAGACCTGTCGACCAGTCGTGGCGATGATACTAGGGTACACTCACTAAATGAACTAAAGGAAAACAAAGGTGAGTCAAAAGTAAAAATTTGGAAGTTTAGCCTGGACCATGGCCAGCTCAACCATGTCCGAGCTGGCCAGCTCACCATTCTCAAACAGGTCAACTCACCATGCTCAAACATGTCAATTCAACCATGTTCATGCTTGTCAGCATAACCATGTTCAAGCTGGACAGCTTAACCATGTTCAAGTTAGCCAGCTCAACCATGTTCAAAAGGGTCAGCTTAATCTTGTTCAAGCAGGTCAGTTCAGCCATACTCAAGTTGGTCAGCTTAACCATGTTCACACTGGTCAGCTCAACCATGTTCAGACAGGAACTTCCACCATGCACACTTTATTTTTTCAAATCTTAAACCGTGTAGTGTTTTTTGACTGAAAGAACTCCAGAAATGGTGCAAGTGTTGTGACCATTTATATGTACTTTGTTTAGAACATAAGATACCCGTGGATAAATTTCTCAATAATCTACCTCCGTCTGTCATCAAAAATGGCAAAATTATCGACATTCGATCTGGTATTGCAGACACTTTGAAGGTATGAAAGATGCTAATAAAATTAGTCCAGTCTAACCTAACTCGAACTAACTGAGGTTAATAGTTCAACAACATTAATATAAAAGTATAATTTCACTTTCAATAGAAAGTTATCTGAATAATCAGACGTCAGTCGGTCGGTTAACTTACCAATCAAACAAACGAACAAACAAACAATCAAATGCAACTAACTAGCCTGCTCGCATATTCCCCTTTTAATAAATTCAGTCTGCGAGCAGGCTAACAACTAACAGACCGACTAACCAACAAGTCGATCGATCAGGTTGAGGTTAGACCGGTCGGCAGCACCAACAAATAGACGGGCTGGCTGAATGATGGATTGGCGGTACGACCGATTCGCCGAAACATCCTTGACATTTTTGTTGTTGTTTCAGGGATCGTCAGTGACCTCTGGAGAAAATACGGTCACCGTTATTGACACCCCAGTTATCAAAGAAATTAAATCAAGGTATTATTTAAAGTATCAAGTATTACTGAATTAATTTTCTTTCTTCTTGTTCCTGTTTCTTTTGATCATTGATGTTTGTTACATCTAAAGTTATTATTATAGTTATTATTTACGTTATTATTATGATTATGATTATAATGATGATGACGATGACGACGACAATGATGATGATGATGATGATTATGATGATGATCATGATCATGATGGTTATGGTTATGATTATGATTATGATTATGATTATCATTATCATTATGAATATGATTATGATTATGATTATGATTATGATTATGATTATGATTATGATTATGATTATGATTATGATTATGATCATCATTATGATATCGAATAATACCAACTCGTATAAATTCAGTAGAAAAGTAGATGTTCAGCAATTTGGTTGGTTGACTGTGCGGTAGATCTGAAGAACTATTCACCTACTCAGAAGTACATAATGCTTTTAAAATGACAGCAGTTGGAAGTGGGTTTGTCCAGTTCTTTTGCAAATAATTAAAGTAAAATTCAATTCCACAAAGGACAGAACTAGCAACGAATTACGACTTTCAGCTTCTTAAGCCATGACATGGTTTGTAACCCATTTTTGAACAATTTGTTTGACAATTCACACCTCAAGACTCGACGACGTTTGCAGGGTTTTTTTTGACTTTTTTTCCCGTTTTACGGAATTATACCAAAACAATTATTTACCTCAGTCGCGGTGATTATAGCAGAGTATATGTGGCCCATGCAGTAAGTAAAAATGAATGAGGATGAGTAGGGTATGTGGAGTGAGCTCGATACTTACTTTATATAACTGGAGGGAGATCTTTGGATTGCCGAGTGACGGCAATTTTATAATTGTAATACGTCATTTCCAGTCCTTTTTCTCGGTCTCTTACGTACTAAACTGTGGAAAAGACCGAGCAAAAGGACTGGAAATGACGTATTACAATTATAAACTGGACGTCACTTACCGGTAGTGCGAAAGTCCTCGAGATCTCCCTCCAGTTATATAAATCGAGCTCACTGGGTATGTGGAACGATTAAGACTTGCTTGTCACTATAACACAAACCGAGGCCACAATAATTCCTAATATCCTACGAGAACTGAATTTTATTATTCAGTGAAAATAATTTATTCGTGGCTCAGTTCTAATGCTGTGTGATGGGAAAAAAACCCTGCTGAAAATGTAGCGTGCGAAAGTCAGTCGCCCGTCGCAGTCAGAACAGCTCGCCTCATTTCAGTATACCACGAAATTACGTCAAACGTGGTATAAATGTGTTCAACTCGGCAGCTACCGAGCGGATATGGCGATTTCTCCGACACCTCTTAACCAATCAAAACTCTTGAATTGTTTCCAATAAATTATAATCATCGATAATCACCTTGTCTTTGGCACACAATTGATAACTATTAGCACTAAAATATCCGAATATTGGTAACTTATATTTCATATTGGTTATATCGGTGTATCGCTAATTAAGAACAGTGAAAAAAAAATAATTCAAACCAGCTCTTTCAAAAAAAGAGGTTTTCTAAAAATTTAGGACCATTAGTATTATACTTTCCTTTATTCTAGGGCTAAAAGTGGTGTTGAACGACCTTTATCTGGTCATCAAGTGACAACTTTAAGAATCAAATCAGAAAATGGCGATCAGGTTGGTTGCGGTGTTGTCTAGTGATGGATAAGTCGTGATAAGTGTTGTCTAGTAAGGATGTGTCGGATACCACTTTACCTCAGAATAAGGAATAAGAAGAAGGCCAAAAATGCAATATCTCGGTGATTGCCAACTAAAATTTTTTCCAAAAAAAGCTATGTGCTTTGCTGGTATTCCGACATACTAGCACCCAGTCTCTCAGCAGGTTTACTTTGGTGACAACGGAGATTTATTATACGGATACTGACATTTTCAAATGGTTTTTAGGCGTGTGAGAAATCGTTTGGCAATGGCTTTTAGCCAATCAGAAACGCAAAACAATTTTCTGACACGTACGGAAAACGTTTCGTCCAATCGTTGGACTATTAGATGAAAGCTGGGAAAAGTACTGAGATTTTACTAAATTGTTTTCCTTGCGACGCAAGGTTCGGTGTAAACATGGATAACGAATTCACGGCTTTGACATTCATAATTGTTGAAATAACCACCGAAAATATGGTGAAGTGATTGCTGAAGTCAGTTCATGGAGAATATATTATACTGAGCTAGGTGACGATTGTTATTCTGTATTTATCTTTTTTTACCGACGATGCTGGTTAGAAAAACGATTTTTCACACGGCGAGAAACCATTTGGAAATGTCAGTATCAATATAAAAAACAAACTTCATCATGGACTGGACAGTTGAACAGTATTTACACACTTGTTTATTTGTTTTCAAAAACCTCACTGGCTTGTCAACTCACTCGTTCCTTTTGTGAAAACAAATTAACGCGTAAATAAATTAACGTAAATACCGTTCAACTGTCCAGTCCAAGAAGAAATCTATATATCTAACATTCCGTTACAACTCATTACCCAGTGTGATGTATTCAACGTGTATTTCACGTTGTAAACAAACTGAACTATCTCAACAACGAAGCAAGTAGACGAAAAACAGGAAACCAATTTACTCTATAATTTTACGAGTTCTTACAGATAAGACAATATTTTTGCTTCATAAGCACTTTTAACACCTGGTTCTTTTGGTGGGTGTTGCGCATCTCCAGCGCCACCCCTCCCCCCATGGACATCATTTGTTGCAAATTGTACTTAACTTTAACATTTTTTCTTGCCAGACTTATATTCTTAAGTTGCATTTCACGGATACCATTGGTGATGTGAGACAGTATATTAACAGAGTCAGGTAAAGTAATCATCTACCATTGCCTGGATCAGTATGGGAGGGAAGGGATAGGGTATAGTCAACCTTTCGAATATATATGACTCTCAAAGCTCATCTGAAGTGTATCACTCAACCTTATTCCAAACAAAAGTTTATCGTGTAATTAGTGGCGTGGCTAAATCATTGGTTATTTTTCGTGTTGCGATAACAGTATCCAAATACAAAAATTTCCCGCCCCTTTTTTATGTTATTTTATGAAAGGAAATCAAATGGGTTTTCCGTTTTTGGACACTCCTATCCAAACACTAACGATGCTCGACTTTCTAAAAACACCCGTTTTCCCCTTGTGTTTTAGTACGCTTTTTTCAAGTCTCGCAACATCCTGTGTGTTTGGATAAGAGTATCGAAACACGGAAACTTATTTGGTGTTTTTATATTCCAATTATTTTGCAGGCCTGAGCTATGTGACAACTACTCCATAAAAACGTCATTTCCAAACAAGGTCCATAATGATCCCCATATAACGCTGGATGAAGCTAAGTTAACACCAAATGCCACACTTCATATACTTTTACGAAAATAAAATATTTATTGTACAAACATATACGATTGTTATCCTACAGTACATGCCCCTACACCCAGAGCCCTCTTTAAATGGCATATAAACCCTACATAATTTTTATCTCATCGTATAGATCGTGAAAAATTATCTGAAGAGATGTCCTACAGTTTTTCGTTTAAACCACTTGTTACGAAGATACAGCGGCTCAAAAAAAGCCAAGCGTGTTCATTGGCACTCAGAGGCCTGGGTTTGAGTGGTATAAGATAGTTGTTCTTACGTCTTCGAAGGTTTTTCTCTTCAATAATGCCAGGACGATGCGTTGTTTATGCGGTTGTTCCAGCCAGAAGAGTGTGTGAGAAATGTAATCAGTCCGGTTTCTCAGGCTCCTTTTGGACAAACAGGCGCTCGGCTTTCTTCGAAAACCCCTATAATTGAGGCTCTATATCTCCATAAAGAGTAGTTCAATAAAACCTGGAACTAGCGACAAAATAGAAATCCATTTTGCTGTCTTTAGTCTCTTATATCTTTGCTTTCCTTGGATGAAACTTGCTGAAACCTAGTAATTATGTTTAATAAACAAAATTATAAGTCTGTCATAAATTTGGGAGGTAAAGTATATTTCCCGAGAAATTTAGTCGTTTTAATCGAGAAATAGATTCCTATTTGACAACTAGTGCCAGTCCTTTTCCGTGTTTTCATATCATATGGTTTTCATGGTCTAGACAATGAGCTAAAAACTGTGTAGGGTTTGTATGTACTTAAAAGAAGAGTTGAATCTTTGTAAATAGAACAGGTGATTTATGAAAACGACGCGCTCTCATTAGGCAACCATATTACACGATAATCACCTGGTAAACCCACTCTCTTATACATTTGGTAGTTTGCTGTTTGATTTGGTATTATGTAATATAGTTATGTGTATTATATCAATTCGCGTGCTTTTTATTCAAGCAGTTGAGGATGGCGTGAATGATGTATCATTTCAGATGGCTCGATACTCAAATTCAGCAAAAATAACATCTTTCTTAGTTGTCTTATTTGATTTATACTGCAGGTATCAGCTTCATTCTAGTTCACTACATAGCCATGGTGGTAATTTTGGTTATTAAATAACTTCTCTCTATAACCTCCCTAATATTAGTATATCTAAAGAAATCGTGTTTAAAGTAACCCTCATTAGATATGGCAACGAAATGGAAATCAGATTATTTAAGTCTATTGAAAACACAATTCTTTCACTCTGGTGTTCTTTGAGGTATAACACTTTCCAATTACCAAGATCACCATCAGAACTATGACATGAACTAAAATGATTCTCATACATTCATTTTAAAACACTTTATGCAGAAAACGAACAATTTCGACTGAATTAGACTATTGAGCCACCGTAACAGAATTTTTAAAATATACATTAACTTATTTTGCAGTTTTAGTGTTTACACTTCTATGATCAGAACTTTTATTGTTTAAAGGATATTGGCAATAAAAAATCTATTATATTGATAAAGATATCGTTCAAAATGGTATATAATTATATTAAAAACCGTCAAAAGCACAGGAGAGATCAAATCTACTCACTTGGTTAAGATCGAGATCAGGGTTTTCCCAGGCGGTCACCCTGACCAGCCGGGTTTAACTAGGGCGAGAGAGACAGTGTGCCAACCACCTCGTACCCAGGCTCTTTTCTCTGACGCTGGAGGACAGCTTGCTTGGAGGACAGCGAAAAAGGAGCGTCAGAAGAAAGAGCCTGGGTACGAGGTTGTGCGCCAACCACCTCTGCCAGCCGTGCTTTCCACTAAGCGGCCCTGACATTTTACTTTGTTAGGTTGGACCTGTAGTGTTACCATATCGTTCCACTGAGGTTTACGCTATCCTGATGCGCATTCAAAACAGGGATTTCGTGTATAAACTTGGATCAATCCGTACCCAAAGCCTAGCAGCCCCGACTGCGCGGACGCAACCTGGATCAATACAGATAACAGATTGTATTGATTTTGTATTGAGTTTCCAGGCATGTACCCCATTGACCATTGTCTAAATGTGGCATGGCTTCTCAGATGATCTTTGCAACAATTCAATGCTGAAATAATGATGTCACGCGATCTTGTCGTCGCGAAAATTGCAGCGACCGACAGCAAAGATCTAAACAAGGCATACGATTATAAAGTAACCTTTAAACTGGTTAGTTCGTGTAGCAACAAATTATTGTAATCATAGTCAATCTAAATATGGAAAATGAATGAAAGTTTATATACCAATTTCGTTCTCAGGGACTTCCTTCCCTTCCCTGAATATGCAATTATGCAAGTTTGCGCAATTGTGGTAAAGATAACACTAAGTACTGGAAGAAGATAACGGGTACCTGTTTTTCGCTGAGATTTCGCGGGCGATTTGAGTTGAAAAGAATATTTTGAATGAAAGTGAACATTTAAATCGAGATGAATATTAATGTTTGCTCTTGTTCATTTGGCCGGATCTTGTACTCGTGGAGCTCAGGAAAGTCGATAAAATGTATTGAACTGACAAAAACGTATCACGGAGGACAAACATCGTGTTGCGATGGCCGAGGAGTTGTCGACAGGCATGCAACATAGTGTTTCTGTTCCTTTGCTCGGTCCTTTGCTTCACGAGGACAAAGCAATTGAGTTAAATAGTTTTCGAAGGCCAAGTGAAACAGGCGACGTGCAACGGGAAGGTAGTTTGTCGCGATTTAATGTCATCGAACACACTCCGAGAACAGCAAAAAGATTGGTCGGATTATTTGGCAAATCACCGCGTGAACTGCACTCGGAATATGCCAACATCTCACTACATCAGGTAAGCCAGATACTGTTTTTTGGTGAATTTGTACGTGAAGACCACCTTGGATAAGGGATCTTTTAGCAACGTAGGGTATTCCATATTAACATTGCTTTGTTTTGAATTAATCATTTAAGTTAATTTTCAAAGTTCAGTTTATCTGTGGGCTAAAAGGAACGTCAGTTCTTGATTACTTGCATTTAAATTTATATTTTCCTCTCTCGGTCAAATGAAAGTGAAGTAGAAGTGAAATTGAAAACCCACAATTTGTTGTGGCAACCTATATTATAAAATCATTCTATAAATTTCTGAAATCGTGTTAAACTGCTCCGATGTTGTTCCGGGATGAGTATTTGCCATTCACCGTCCATTGTTATTCTGGTCATCTGGACTGTTTAAACAGGGGGACATTGTTATTTTGTGTTTGTATTATGCTGTTGCTCTGTACTACTCATTGCATTTAGTGAAGTTGTACTCTCATCAACACAAGTCATACCAACGTTCTCACCTAGAAATGTTGTTTTGTAGCAAGTGCCTCAAAAAGCAGGAATAACTCTAACTCTTTTTGCCATTTTGGTATTATTGCTGCTTGGAGGATGTTTTTCACAGCTGCTTAATGGCACAGTGTTGTGTACATTACATATTTGATGTGATATTCGTAATGATTGGCAGCAAGCTCAAGCTGCATGTTTTTTAAGTAAAGCTTTTAGCTTTTCCCCAAGAGCATATTGATATTTCTCAGTTGATTAATAGCATCTGGGATTATATTTAATATATTTAATATATTTAATAGCATTCATAATTGTTGCATTCAATATTATCAGTACCAAGAGATAAATATTATTAACGTGCATGTCTATTCTTGTCATTATCATTGCCTCAGCAAAGAGAAATGAATCAATAGAAATTGCCCCAGGGGTTTCTGGGATTAAATTGGGGCTAATATTTGGGTTTTAATGATATAGCACTTGATCATTTGTAAAATGTTAATTCATTCACTTTTATCACTATAATTCCTTTAGTTGACAGTATTTTGCTCCTTTCTTAAAGCACTCTTTCTGATTTTTCACTGTCAGAGCATTTACACATGTTTGTTTATTCAATAAAAACAACATTTATTTGAGAACAGATGTTTTTGCATATGGTAACTTGTGCCATCTACAGTGTGTACAAAATGGTAGAATACAAAACTTTTTCACGTTGAAGCTGGCATAACTTGTGCTGTACCATGCCTGTTTTTAAAGAAAATTGTTTTTATTGAACTATATCTAAGAATAATGTAGACAAGTTTTCTTGTAATGTAGATAAAAATTCAAAATGCACCAATTTAATTACAAAATTAAACATACACTGTAATCATGTCACTTTTATGGTGTTTAACATTTTAGCTGTTGCTGTCCACTTTTGTATTTTAGCTGGCAGAAAAACTTGAGTAAGGATAATTGAAAATACTGTATTTCCCGGCATAAAAGTCTCCTCCTATTTTTTTTATTAAAAAAGGTATTTTTTGTATTTTTTTGACAAATAAAATCTATCTGGAATTAGACAGAGTGTCTCAGGATATGGCTGGTGTGCCATCACTGAATTAAATCAATCACATTAAAAGAATAGGCAGGCAAAACCTTGCATGTATTTGTAGATTCCTATCTGTGCATTATTGTGTTATCGTGCAACACTACAGTATACAAGACATAATCTTATCCAATTGGGATCTTGCCAAATTGTTTGGCGAAATAGTGTTTGTCTTTTAAAGCCAGTGGTAATTTGCATGTTAATTAAATCATGTTTTCACATAAAGCATATTTTCACAAAACTACTTGCTCAAAATCTCTTTCTAATTTCTTTAACATTTCCTTCTTAGCTAGTTGTATCTTTATAGTACTCCAAATGTATTTCAGGTTTTTGCACAATTTGTACTGTAAATTGAACATTTTTACAAAGAAACATGGTGTAGATGTGCAATAAAGTATGCTTTGATGTTTTGGCACAGCAAGAAGCCATTATATTGTCTGAAACTATATTTCACTCCAAATTAAGTCATATGAGACTGCATATGTATGTGTGTGTCCTGACCATCTGTGCGAGTGTGATAAGTCTCGACGTGTGTGTTTGTGTCTGATCACTGGACATCTGTGTCATGG
>JAOBAZ010003795.1:0-13635 GCA_026546875.1 Pteroeides caledonicum | reverse complement strand
ATTGCTAGATTTTACAAACACTGCAATGACATCATTGCACTAATAATGACATCATTCAAATGTACAAATGCACAAATACTTAGGCCTAGAGAACGGTTTGTCTAATTAGACAAATATTGAAAAATATTTACATGTCTCAGAGGATGATTCTGTAATAGACAACGATTTCTCAGTAACTAAGGTATTATTGTAACGTTAAAACTTGGTACAGCTGATATTCTCAACATTCTTCGTCTAGTTAAGTTTTCTATCCATTTCATATTTGAAGTGTTAAGGAGAGATTAGTGGGCTAGATTTTTAAATTTTTGTAGTTTTTAAATTTTCCACATAATCTTTCCTCAGTGATCTGGAGTCCTCTTTACGTAAGTGTAACGTGGTTTGTCTAGTGGTGTTTACATTATAATCGAACCAAATAGCGATGTGAATTGAAACAGCAATAGAAATGAAGTAATCGTGAACAAGTAAAGTGCTATAGATACAACAAGTTCCCATTTTATGTCGTTATGAGAAAAGATTTTAGCCTTTGGTTGTTGTTTAAGCGAGAAATTTAAAGCCATATATTTTATTGCTAATTTTTATTTTGTAATAGATTTATAATGTTCCTCACTGTTTATTTAGATGTTAATGAAATATTTATCGGTTACGATTGGCGGCGAAGTTCAATCATGTTTTCAGTCATCTTTGTCTTTAATCATTGCCGTCCATATTATGCGGTACTTTTTAATTAGATCAACGTAACCAAAATCTATAAAATCTCCTTGAGTATCCTGCCGGTCAAAAGAGCTTGTTAACCAAATTGTTTTGTAGGAGAGGTCCTATTAAATTATCCGCGACAAAAATAGTCAGAGCCCTGGTGTATTTTTGGCGAAGTACTGTATTTTATCGCTTCCAGTTAGATTACAGCCAAAATGTTTTCCTTGTCATAGGTATTTCCTGCTGTACTGCAGTACTTTTGTACCACAGTTACAAATTACTGTGACAGAATTTAAGAAAAACTGAATGTGGTAATATAACCGTTGAAAAGTCAGCGAAGTCTAAATGACGCATTGTTATGTTACCATCAAATGTCTGGAAAGTAATTACAAAAAAGACATCCGTTTATTTGTTTTGGTAATTCCACTTGGTAATTCTTATCATAAATCAAATCTTGTTATTGACGTCGGTAATCAAAGTAATAATTAAAAAGAATAATCTTTGCAAGCACTGAGTTAAAATTGATAAAAAGTCAACAACCAGTCGCGACCATGACTAGCCACAATTTATTTCACGTGGGGTCATTGCGTCAAAATTTATATTAATTACTCATTAGAATGTTTACATAGATTGTACTTCGCATTTTTTCGGGATGGCGGTGATGCGAGAATTGTGTTAGACATGTGTGTATGTATGTAAATATTTACAGAATGAAGAACACGCATGTTGCTAGAATAAAATAAAATAAAACAAAAGTGGAAAGGAAAAGAATTAAACTAAAATGGTGTGAAAACGTTTGACCTTCAATGTATTAGAAAGAAAAGATATTTTTTAGAATAAAAACTATATTTTTTGGGACAGTGGCAGAAGGTGTGAAACCTCGTAAAACTGATTTCCATTCACGACACTGTTATGGTGGCCATATCATCAGTGCCTCCAAAAACATTTACCTAAAACACGCTTCGAAGAGTAATATTTTGTAAACTAATTGGGAAGTACATGTACAGATGCCTTGTGAACCCAAAGCTCGCGAATAACTGACCAACTGTATGATGTTATATAATCTTCTTGTACAGGGATAAAAACGCTCAACCATGTTCGTGATCATGCTTGATATCAAGCTTGATCTGGCCCGCTTGGTCAGTATTGGTATCATACTTGATCGTGGTTGACATTGATCAAGGGTTGATCGCTTATCAACCCTTGATCAACCTTGATATCAATGTTGATCAAAAGTTACCAACCTTGATCGAGCATGTAAGATTTTTAGCTCTGCAGAAGCATTAAAAAATCCCGTTTCTGAAATACTTTAATTACGCGAGTAGTTTAATTAATCACTCAGTTAACTGTAGGGGTCTTCTGGTTTTCCGGTTTTCTCCCTGGAAAAAACCTTCCCTGGTCCCTCCCTGTATAAAATATAGTTGGCTTAGAACTTTTCCTAAAGTGATACTTTGACCCTATTTCGTGCTGTGCGATTTCAATTAAAGGTCTTATATAACCAACATCATGATATAATTTACATTTTTTCCATATTTCCAAGTGACTTTTTGCAGTGCTAGCAGGAATGAGTGCTACACTTCACAGCTGGTGATATTGTTTCATTCAAAATGTTCTTTGAGATGTTTTAATGCACTAACTTAACTGCTGGTCGGGTAATGCTGTGTAGTTGCTATAGTTGGAATTACGATCAGTGGATTTGCGTACGCATCATATTACTGTAATAGTATCATAAACTGTAATTCGTTAGTTATCTTATTCTGTGCTTATGGTAGTATACCGAAACATGTTTAAATTAAAGAAATTTCATTTTACTGAAATTCATTTAGTAATTGAAAAGAACTCTATAATGCAGCGACATAATTTACGTAGTTTGTACGCTCAGAGAAGCAGGGCTAACTTGTCACGAAAACTGTTCAACCGTTAAAACGTAAATTTTTGCCAACTATTTATAGAAACGTGAAGTGTAATTTTCATGGTTTTCATTGCGGCAAAGGAGCTTTGATTGGCTGGTAATTATTTGAAGTGGACTGTTGAGACGTTGTGAAGTAGACTATCAAACTTGCCAGGCCATTTCAATTTTGCAGATGTTTTCTTTGGTACAACCCGACTCGAATACGCAGGTTACCAGCTATGCATAAACAATGCGCAAAATTAAAATAAGTTTTATAAGTTTTTCAGTTCTATTTGTAGGTTTCTTGACTGATTATCGTCAGAAGTTGTCGGGCGCAAATTGTCGGAGTTTGTTCTTTTTTGTGATGTGATTTCAGACGACATTTACCTGTCGGGTGAGGTTGAGCATGATATCGAGAATTATCGGGGCAATTAAGGTTATGTTATTTACCAAAGCCCAAAACTGAGAAATATCACGTGCAAACCGAATTCAATTCTTTTATTACGCATATAAAGAAAAGCCAAATATACTGCCGTAAAACTAATGACAGGAAAGAATTAAAACTAAGTTTCTAAGTAAATTCTCGGTTAAGCAAAAGAAATTAAAAACTGCAACAGCTACATTAATTGAACGGTCCATACGGAAAAATATTTTGCTTTCGATCTTTTGATAGCACAAACCTCGCTTTTTGGGTCTCTTTGTGTCTTTGGGTACTCAAAAGATCTCAAGCAAAATATTTTTCCGTATGGAAATCGCGTTTAATTAATATGTAGCTATTACAGTTTTTAAATTTCTTTTAAGACAAAAAATTTATCGCAGGCCCTGTGCATAATTACAAACACTGTTCCTGGATTCGTAGTTAGTCCCTGCGAATGGTATAAAATTTTCGATAAATTCTTCATCTATTAAACAAGCAGGTGGCCAGCCGGGCTATTATCTGCGGATCTGTTGTCATATCTGCATGCGTGTAATTATTATCTGGAGGTGTGACGTGAGTAATGGTGTGTAGGCTAGCAGCCAACCAAAACAAAGTATAAATATTGCTTTCATAGGTCAATGCAATGTAGGTCAGACAATGTAGGTCTGCTGTGTCCCGATGTCTTTCATCAAGCATTCCTTAGAACTAAAATATCTTTACGGGAACTAACACTTTCGAAGACGCCGAGTTCAAATCCGAAAAGTTTCTATTCTCCAGACCCGCAATTTTCTCACAAACTGCTATTTTGTCGACACTAATTTCACAACAATTTTTTTCATTGTTCTGCGACATGGATCGATGAAGACGTGCGATTGTGTCACTCGAAAGGACCAAGTTCGAGTTATGGAATATTTTGCGAGCTGGACGTATACAAGATATCTTCTCTACAACTTTGGCAAGCTACAGATAACGCTTTCTAAAATCCTTAGTTCTAGCTATATCTTTATAAAATCATAAGACGTTAATTTTAAGTCTTTCGGCCATGCCATGGCCCCAAGAAATAACTCTTTCAGCGTGATTAAGGTATTTAAATCAAATATAACACAGAACCAACCCAACAGTAAAGATAACGCTAAAATGTAATATGGTCGATGGGTTGCTGCTGTAGAAGGCTCGGACAAGTTCTATCCTCAAATCGCTTAATCTAGAAGAGTGTTAACATTTATGACGAAGGTCTGTGCTAAAGTACAAATATGCCCTGTAAACGAACGACCAAGTGGAGAATTTTGTACACAAGCTGTTTATTTGGTGATTTCAAAGTTTATCGGAGCCCTTCGTCCAACAATATTCGTTTATCGCACACAATTGATATAATAGTTCAAATGCAATGATAAGTTACTCCTTTAATTAGCTACGTATCAAAAACTGTGTTGGAAATTAAATTGCTTACCGATTATATAAGCACCCGGTTTTCATCGTTGTTTAAAACACATTGATCCCATGTGCGGGGGTTGCTTCTCAGCCCACAGACATAACCGAAAAACGTAGCATTAACATCCTTGTGATTTTATAGAGATAAACCCAGTATTGAGGATTTTACAAAGCGATATCGGTACATTCCTAAAATTGTAGACAGGATATGTTGTTTACATCCAACTTGCTTAAAATTGCATAACTCACAATCTTTCAAACAAAACGGTTTTTTGTTAAATCTAGGATCTGGCTCATAGGAATTAGTCATTTTGAGCTGTGCAATCGTAAGTGTTCACCTATGTGTGTTGTTGAACATTAAAAAAGCTCCTCGTAAAATTGGTAAAGAAAAACTGGCGGTTTGTGAGAAAACTGCGGGTCTATAGAGTGGGAACTCTTCGGATTTGAGCTCAGCGTCTTCGAAAGTGTTAGTTCCCGTAAAAATAATTTAGTTCTAAGACATGCTTAATGAAAGTCGTCTTCTAGGCACTTTTTGAGGCCACAGCAGAGGGCCTAAAAGTTGTACCAAATTTGAAACGTTCACCTCGGAAATAGCACATCGCTTTTACATTTTGTGTAACTGTTAACTAGAGAACGCAGGTATCTCAATTAAACTTTACTTGAATAGGATACTTTACAGTGTTCAGACGGCCATGCATTTGCGTTTGACGCGCACTCAGAAACGTTTCGGGTTATTTTATGGTCAGACGTGGCGTTTAACATTAAACAACCCGTAAAGTGTTAACGAAGTTACCTCTTTTATAACACTTGTAATAACAAACATTGACATCCTATCAAATTAACCACATCCGGAAATCTCCACTTTATAGGACCTTTAAAACTAAAAAGAGCAATGACCCTTTGAGAAAAGAAAAGATCGACACGTGTTAAAAAGTAAAGAAGTCAGTTATTTTTAGTAATGGAAATTTAATTAAAGTTCTGTTCTTTACATCGTTATTTTTATTAGGGTAATGAAATATTTGGCGGCTTAACCACTGAAGAATATGCACATGCTTTTAAAATGTTGGAGTTATTTATTTTGGCCACAGATTTAGCACTGTATTTCAAGTAAGTTTTATATAATATCACGATTGAGCTGCTTTGTGTTCCAAAGTATATTGTGCTATGTTAGACTGTAACGTACGACTTGGTAGATCTTGGGACGAGCCGCAAAAGAGAGAATTGTCGCAGTAGTGACCCACTTTTTCATTGTTCTAAAGAAATTTCGATAATAATAAAACAGAATTAAAATAGTAATAAACAATAATACCCACATAATTGTTTACAATAAAGACTGAACAATTTTAGTCCATTTACCGAGGATTACGGTGTATTTTGAGAGCGAAGATGAACAGTTATATTAGTATACTTAACTTGGCAAAACACGATAAGATATTGTCAGACTCATTAATAATTCATATGTATTTGGGCCAATGACAAGCAACCATTCGGTCATATGACGCTGTTTGGATACCCCGGTGAAACACTGCATCTCAAAATAAATTATGTGGGTACTGTACGTAATTAGGATATCTGATGGAAGTCACTAGTGTTTTCATCAAATATCTTAATTACATATGTAAAATCAAGTCAACGAACAAATTCACACTCAAACGTACTTTGTTTTAACCACTTACCTCTTACCTCTTACCGTAAACATTCACTAAAAAACAATCTTGTCGAGATTAATCCCCGACCAGTTAACACACTTTTTCTATGAACGTCTTTGCCAACAAAGTTCTCATCTATAAAATACTTCGTTTTACCTATTCATGTGAGAAGCCATATAAACAACACGAGCTCGTGTCCCACCGGGACATCGAAAACATTCGAAAACAATTGTTCTCGCGTGTTTGGATATCCCGGTGATACACTCGCTCTCGTTGTTCATATATTACAAGAAAGATTTTAGGAATATTTCTTATTTCTTTTGCTTTTGATGCTATTGAATTAAAGGTGTAAGAAGTTGCTTTAAGTTATAATTCTTGCACCTTGCACAAACTTGGATAATTACAGTGTGTAAAAAAATATTGGTAACCCTGAAGTTGCCGTGTTTGCCAGTTTCCTAAATTTTTTGATGAAATCCTTTAATTTGCAAGTCATTCACTTTGCCATTCAATGCTTTTTAAAGTTGCACAAGGTTCGTTTTTATGTTTTTAATTTCCCTGTGTCCTATGCACAATGCACTTGGTCAGGGCTATTTCAGATACATTGAAGCAGATGAGCCCCAGTATTTCTGCGATTTTCCACCGCCAAACACCGAGTTGACGATATTTGAGGGAAAGAAGCCTAGTATGTATGGTTCGGTGGTGGTTAATTTACACGTTAGTCGTTAATAACGGTTTGGCATTGTAATCACTGTAATGTGTAATAAACATCAGTTCGTTATACGTGGCTCATAAACAAACATTAAACGGCTCACCGATTAAACAGCTTTCCACTATCGTGAAAAATTTTGTCTCTAAACTAGAGGATTATCATCCATCGTGCCAAAAGTTTCATCTTGAGGTGCTCGTCGAATTACTTGAACGCATGTATACAGCACTGAGGCACTGGCGAAATTCTACGCAAAGTCGCCAAAGTACTGGGGTCAATCTGCTTGAAGGTATGCGAAATAGCCCTGACCATTTAAAATAGGTGTGCAATTGTAATTACATTACTTACAAGATAAATATGTTAATGTGCCACAACGATAACATAAAGGAGTAACATGAAAACGAGGTTATTGGGAAATTTATGAAAACGAGGTTATTTTATGAATAAACACGTCTAATCCGTTAATGTAATTACATTAACGGGTTAGACGTGTTTATTCATAAAATATAAATAATGGGGACAGCCTGGCCAAGCTGAAGAAAAAGTCTATTGCTTTAAATTACAGGAAAAGGAACCACTTTTTTGATCTTGTAAAAGACCGTTCAACAGATTGGTTTGCGGAGGAAAATAAGCAGTTACTGGGGTAAGATAAAGTTGACATATTGTACAAAAAAAGAAACTTATGTACTGAAGTTTTCTTGAAAATGTTCTCTTGTGATGAAAGTTATAAAACAACATCAAAATTAGAAGAACATCGAAAATGAAAACTGTCAAAATAATTGTCTAGTACTGGTGTAGACCGCTGTGCACGTTTTTGAGATGATACTGTAACTTATTTCTGTTATTGCAAAGTTTGTGTCACAAAGTTCGTGTCCAGGTACTATGGCCAGTGAGCTCGATATATAACTGAAAAGGGTTTTGGACTTTTGTTCGCTCGGAAAAAAAACATGCAATTTTTAATCGTAGAACGTCATTTCCCGTCCAGTTGCTCGGAGTTACACGTACTGAACTGGGGAAAAAACCGAGTAGAGAGATTAAAAATGAGTTACTACAATTTTCGTAAGCGGCTGTCCAAATATCTCTTTCCAGTTATATATAGCTTACTACGAGTTTTAGTCGATTTCGAGTTTAGTTTTGCAATAAAAACAAATAGTATGTAAGCTTCCGGGGGTTTTTTAAAGCGATGGTTCGATGTGCCGTCAATGTAAGTTCCGGTTCATGAACTAATAGCTCAAACCAATACAGCTGAGTCCTTCCACGTCCGGAAAGTTTTTGTTTATTTTGCTTGGAATTTCGTCCGAAGAACTACAGTTCATTCAACACTTAGTTACGTCTGAGACAGTTAATGCAAAATGTTTCAATTCCGCTATACAAAATAGGCAAAGTTACAGCTCTTTTGAAAATAGGTAAAGTTACAGCACGTTCACACTTTTTCAGTATTTAGAATTTGATTCACGAGCTTTTTTAGGGTTTAACGCTATATAGAAGGCAAGTACTAAGTTTTGAACAAATGTTGTCTGGAGCGATGGAGTATCACTTCAATTAATTAATTTTCTACAAAAGAGTTCTTCGAACATCATTTTCGTATGCATTCTCTAACTGGTCCCGATCATGTTACTTTTTATAAATTAGTGCAATGATGATGACGGCTTGTGATGTGTCAGCGATAACAAAACCATGGGCAGTTCAACGCAGGGTAAGAAAACGTTAATTTATTTAAATTACGTATAGGTTATAAACCGCGAACGTGGGTTGTAAGTCAGTTATAGTCCCGGGGAGCCGAAAGTTCCGAGAAGCAATAACCGACTTATAAACCTAAGCTCGAGGTTTATGACGTATACTTAGAACGTATACTTATGTTAATGATTTCCAATGGAGATTGCGATATTTCTTCGTATGTTTAATCTATTTATTCAAGGTCTTCAAGCTGCATATAACTCGCGGTACATCAAAAATCCCGGATTCAACTATGTAATGTAATTGAAAAAACATATTTCAAAAACTACCTTCTCTACTATCAGGACTTCTGTAGAGATCTTTTTAATTTTTTCTGAGATTTTATACTTTGAAACATTCTTTTTCAATTATAGGAAGACACTAAAGTATTCTAACTATTCAAAATACTGTAACAGTTGCTGCTGATGTTTGAAAATTTTGCCGAGTCGGACTCACCTCGGCAGTTCATCCAGTTGCACAAAATTTCTAAATTATAACAAATTCGCAAAAATTCCAGATATATTATCCCTAATTGTGTTCTCCATTGTGTGATTTCCTATACCACTAACAATATCAACAAAAGTGCTAATAGTACGTGTTGGAGTAAAGCTATCTCGTCCCCAGTTCCATCTCAGTGACGAAGGAGACACGGCGGTACTATGGATGCGGCAATAACGCCCGAAAACGTCCTCAATACCGGAATACACTGTAGAAATTTATAAAGTACCGATATCGTACAACCGCATGGATGTTCGCAAATAAAATAGTTATTAGTCAGTTTCCATACTAAGAGAAAACGCTATCAGTGGTACATCACGCGAATGGAAATAATCCCCGTCAGTGATCAATGAGATGAAATGGGTCGCAAGCACGGGGTACGGCGAGAATGCTATTGAGGCAGTAAACAACTCGTAAATTGAAGCCTTTATTTAACATTAAAAAATTGTGGTGTCCTGGCACCTGCTGGTTCTAGAACTCGTGGCAGCTGCTGCTATAGTTTCGTTTTGTCTTTGTTTACCAGTAAAAGTTTTTACCAGTAACTCTTTTTTATCCAGGTAGCAAAATTGGTTTCGGAAGAATTTTTCTTACAGGGAGATTTGGAAATTGAGGAACTTAAAGAACAGCCGATGGTAAGGTTTTTCAGAAACAAATGTGTTTTACACATTTTGGGTCAGGGTCAGGATAAATGATTAAGATTGTAGGTTACGCCTATGGTTCGCTGCATCGCTGTTCGAAACAGTTATGACAACTCGAGCTACTGAGATCTAATCGTGTATGGGGAATGAGTGGCTTAATAACAAATATTAACAGGGACCGTGCAAGAACGATAATGGGGGGAGGGGCATATTCACGTATTCATGTTCACATGCCGTAAAAACAAAAGAACGTTTTTCGCTTTCAAAAGAAATCAGTAATGCAGCACATGAATAAATGAATATACACCCCCCCCAGTTCTCGTTCTTGCGTGGCCCCGGCATAGATTATTTCCGAATTACGCTCCGTTAACCACCAATAATAACAGTCAGTTGAGGCTTTGTGCGAAATTAAATGGTTTTCGCACGAAGCCTCATTATGATGTTATTGTTACTAGTCACTAGAGCATAATTCGGAAATGGTCTATTAAAGTTTCCCCAAGCATACCAATTTCTACCAAATCAATTTTTGAGACGCCTTGGTTGAACCACCATGTTTGCTTGATCTTTGTTTCTCAGTTAATGGATATCACGTAATGGCTCGCTCATCGCGTTCGGCACCACTTGTAAATTGCACTCACGTAAGTCACATTTCTTAAATAAAAAACCTGTCAATCATAGACAACCACCTTGTTGCCCCCGTACAAGCGATGTACCAGAGCAGATAAACATTAACGAAAACACAAGAAGCCCGAACCAATATCAATATGCAACTATTTGGGAAAGTCTATCGAGACAAATTCGGGACATTTTTGACTAAGAAAATGACGGCAAAGAATGACTGTCGTTACTGCTGGTGTCTCAGGTAATAAACATGCAACTTTATTTCTTATTGGATAGAGCTTCAGAAAAACTGAAAAATTGTCTCTGTTCGTTTATAATTGATTGGCCCTGTTCGCAATAAAATTATTTTCTTAAATATTATTATCTTAATGGAAAGATCCTTCAAAATGGTATATAATAACTTTCATATCATGTTTAGTTATTGAGATATTTTCATCATATTTACCTGTAGCATGTTGTGCGCCATTTTGGATCATAGTTTTACCTCATTACGTTACGTCATAAGCTGTTTATGCAACTCAGATTACACAGTTGTACGTGGAAAGGGTTTGAAAAGCTAATAAGAAACCTTAAAACTTTTTATTCCACCAGTTGTGTCGTTTTTACTCATTATTTCTAAAGTTGAAAATGTTGTTAACGCTGCTTGGGACGTTACTGTATATCCGTAATACACAAGATGGCGAATGACTTGCTACTTCTGATAAAAATATCTCAAAAACTAAACAAGATATGGTGAAACTGTAAAAGGCTATTATATAGCATTTCGAAAGGTCTTCCCATTTCGAAAGGTCTTCACAATAACAATTAGGACAATTTAATTGCTATTATCCTTTGACGTAATTGAATAATGTTGATCTCGTAGGATATGATGGATCGGGGAAAGAAAGATAAACTGCCGGAGATGCAGCTTGGTTTTATTGATGGTATTTGTTTCCCAGTTTACAAGGTACGAATACAATGTTTGTGTTGCAAACCAAGAGCAAAGCAGAAACAGTAGTATAATCTTTGAAGCCTGCTTGGTGTATTAATATTACTTTCGTGTATGTGCATATGCATATGTATATAAATATGTCTCTCCATACGTGTGTATATACATATATAGAGGGAGTATGTTTAAATTCGGAATCTCATCAATTTACAAATTTGCTCTTCATGAGAGTCGACTAAGTTAATGTTAAAAAATTTAAAAAATGTTATAATACATGGAATTATGTACATCTAGCGAGCGAGTGAAAGAGACTCCAGACCGAGACCTGTTGTGAAAAATGTAACACCAGGGTCTTACGCCGAAATCGAACCTAAAATAACAAAAAGTACCATTGCACGAGATTATTACGACTTTAAACAATTACCTGATAAGTTTCCTGGGGTCCCACCTGCATGGATCTACATTTTGTAACGCTTCAGCTTCTTTTACGTAAACTGCTTTTTTGTGAGTAATGTTGTAATGCTTTGTGCGCTCAAACTATTTCACGACCATTTTAATGGCGGAGAAATTTCGATTTCGGTTTTGAATCCATACAAAATCTCAATCAATCCTATGTGACCCTTTGTGTATACTTGCCATTTTGATCTTTTTATGTAGAAATGGGCCACAAGAATACCTTTTATCGCCATTTGTTGCTATTGAGTTAGTTTCGAGATGAGATTAAATACCATTTGAAGAGCATGACAGTTGACACACATTCTTTAATCTATTTCTTTTCCAATTAATTTAAAATCCATTCACACAATCTTTTACTACAGTACTGCCTAGTAGTAACCTAATGTAATGGCTCGATTGCGTCAACAATGCGTTCAAATACGCGTTCCGGACTAAATGCGCTCATTAACCAAAGTTTTTTTATTGTATTTTTGTGGCATATCTCTGGACGTTAAAAGACGTAACTCTTATTTCTACATTTCCTGCATAAAGAGACCTTTGTTATCTATGTTGATAACGTTTGATAAATGATAGTCGATGAAATTCTGCCATAACTATTGATCAGAACCAATGTAACAATTAAACATTATAGTTAAATAATTTGGGATATATGTCAGGGTTTACCGAAGTCAATATTTTGAGTGTGGAACGCGTTCAGAACTCGCTCGGAACGCGTTGTTTAAGGAGTTGAATTGTACCTCTGAGTAAGTCGGTAACATGATTTAATTCAAATATATTAATAAGTGTGGATTAATTTTAGGCATTTGCCGAGCTTTCTCCAAACTTGCAGCCGATGCTTGATGGTGTTATAGATAATAGAAATCACTGGAAAGAATTAGCCGAGACACAAAAAAGAAAAATGCAAGGTATACAAATTATACTTTTATATTTTCTACGTGGATCATATACATTGTGCACTGGGCATTGTTCATTGAGTATTGTGCAGTGTATATTCGGCATTGTCTGTCGTGTTTGTGCATTGTGCATCGTGCACTGTGCATTGTGTACTGTGCATTGGGAATTGAGCGTTAGTGTTAGTTACACGTTGTACGTTATGTATTGTGCAGTGTGCAAAAGTCAATGCTCTTGCAAAAGTCGGCGTTCATGCTGGTAGACGATGGCGTATCGAAGTGTCTTTCTCAATCTTTACCCCGACTGCTTCGTTTATCGTCATCACAATTTCATCGGTCTGCTCTGAGGTATGTGAATTGTACATCGGTATGCCTCTAATTAACGTTCTTTTAAGGTGGTTCCCCAGGACTATATTCTCGGGGTTTACGTTGTTTTGTAAATATGTATATATCGCGTATAACTCGCGCGAGTTCAACTTAAAAACATGTTGATGGACCTGTTTTCAAAAGAAAAGCATTCCTAAGCATGCACATTTCTTAATATTGGCTCAACAACTGTAATGTTCATTTTTTATAAAATTTTAAGTGAATTTTGTTATTGATTCTTGACGTTTTTTAAATTTTTTAAAAACGTATCGACAGAGGAAAAGAAAGGAAATGATTGGAGAAATTCTAAGCTTTTTTATAAGGGTGTTGTTTCCATGGAAACAGCGGTGCTGTTGCCATGGAAACAGCCGTCTAACGCATAAGTATCACATTGTTATGTTTAGAAGAACAATGGCAATTTAACCGGTAAATTTCGTCTTCATGTCATGTAAAATGAAGAAATACATGTAACAGTTCCGTGAATACTGTAACGTGATATGGTTTCAAACTCCCCAGAGAGCCATGCACTTGTGTGTTTCTGCTGAATTTGGTTTGGTACCGTTGTTTAATGTGTTTGCGTTCGATGTTTTTCAGAAACCCAAGGTCGCTGAATGCTGAAGTAAATCACGCGAGGAATCTTGCCTTTGGCCAAGATGCCGTTGAATTTTAGGGTTATTAAGATATTTATCAAATGAGTCAATTTGAAAAATTGGATTGTTTCATTGTACGATATA
>JAOBAZ010003684.1:0-13641 GCA_026546875.1 Pteroeides caledonicum | reverse complement strand
ACTTTACTTTACTTTACTTTACTTTACTTTACTTTACTTTACTTTACTTTACTTTACTTTACTTTACTTTACTTTACGTCATCTTACTTTACAACATTTTACTTACCCGTCTTTACACTTCAGTTGCAGAGACAAAGAAAAAGCTGACAAAAGTCAAGAAACGGTAGTTTGTGTTGGTAAATTAACCAAAGAATTCCAAGATGCTGTTTTGGATGTTCAGGAAAAAGGTCAAACAGAAGCAACAACGGTTGAAGATAGTTTGTTATTTATGATGTGTGTTGAAAAAATGGTCCTACTTCAACGAGAATGGTCAGTCAAGGTACTTGCTAAGAAATCTTTGTATTTGATATTAATTACCCTTAAAATTGAAATGAACATTTGAGGGGTAAACATACTGTGTAAACTTTACGTAAAATGGAATGGAGTGAAGTTGAATGAGATGAACTAAAGTGAGATGAGTGTGGTGAGGTGAGAGGAGAACAAATATTTAGGGTACTCGGTGAAATCGATCTCATAAACTGGATATTTTTTCTGCGATGTTTAAAGAAATGAGCAAGACTTCATTGCAATATATACTAAAGTCTTTTGGTTTTTCTCTCCAGGTTCATCTTTTTACGTCACTTATTGACGATATGACCGCTGATGTGTCAGCTCACGTAGATCGACTCGCAGGCGCAGCTTTGTTGGTGAGTCGCGTCGATAGGAGCCTGAAACTAGAGCACCTTCGTGATTTTGAAGCACAGTCCAATAAACTTTCATCTAAAGTGGCACGTGTCAGAAATCACGCGTGCCTCACGATCAGTAAGAGTGATGACAAAGAGAAAGTTCAAATGGTTCGGGTTACTTGTGATTTTCTAGACCGATTAACGCCGCAAGTGATTGCTGCTACAAGAGGACTAGCAGGTAGGTACATAACCTTGGTCCTACCATAACTTTCTTATCCTCCTTATTGAGACTAGTTTTTTAATCGTTTTAGCGTTAAATTTGGCATTATCTACAGTCAAATTAGTGATGTTAATATACTTTCTAGACAATCCTGATCAACCGACTGTTGAACATTTTCAAATGTTGAGACGTCAGTGGGCATCAAAGGCACATTTACTTATGGCTACGTTACAAACTTTCAAGAATGTTCAATATTCTTCTGTGGAAGGTATGTGTAATAAAAATAAGGGTTAGGGTGTGGTTATCCATATGGATAATAAAGAGTCAAATAAGAGTGGAGTGAAGAATAAAGAGAGAGAGAGAGTTGAAAATAGGACAGATTGATAGGGGATTGTTAAGGATAAAAATAAGGACAAGATTAGGATAAAGTTAGGGCGCAATGAGAATTGTAAGATGGAGTAGGATAAGATAGGGTAATGTAGGATAGGGTTGGGTGTATAGGAAAGGATGGAATAGGATGGAATAGGGTACGATACGGTAGAGTAGAGTAGAGTAGAGTAGAATAGAGTAGGTTTGGGTGTGGTAGGGTAGAACAGGGGAGGAGAAGAAAGAAAGGGAAGGGGAGGATAGGGTAGAATGAAATGAAATGGGATGGGGAAAAGAAAAGAAAGGAAAGGAAAGGAAAGCAAATGAAAGGAAATGAAAGGGAGGGTAGGGTAGGGTAGAAAAGATTAGATCAGTATAAGAGGGATAAGCTTTGATTTTTTGACGAACGTTTTATATTATGTTTGTTATATTTTATAGTTGTCACAAGAGAACTTTTGGCCTCAATTGACAATAATGATCATATTGATCCTAATATTCTATCAGTCAGCGGTCATTATCATCCCGATCCTCCTTCTACAAACTGGAGTACACATGGCGATAACCTACATTCTTCAACTTCTCGTCCATCATCCGCAAAGAAACTTACCCGCGCCACGCTTGCAGGCCAGGCTTGTGACGAGGCAAATCGTCGCACTAAAGAGCGCGTTGATGAGCTGGAAACGTCATTTGACGTCATCGATGGTTTAGTGGAGTCAATGAGTGATTTAGCTATGAGAAAAGAGGTACGTGTCAGCGGCGGATTTAGACGTCAGTCAAATTAAATTACACAACTGACCGGTGAAAATTTAAAATTCAAAATACCTAGATAAAGATCTGATTGGTTAAACAATTCTATGGAATATAAATCCTGCCAATGTGATCGTTGTTTGGGTATTATGAATTTTAAATTACAATTCTATATTTATTCTGACTGACGTCTAGATCCGCCAGTACGTGTATAATGAAATGAACAGTAATAAAAACAAATTAGTATTTATATTTTCATGCAATATTGCCAAGATAATTACCGTTTAAGAAATTGCAGAAAAATGATCAATAAATTCTTAATTGGTGTTGTTTCAGGGACCCAAAATTAAGAGCTATGCAAAGCAGTCTCCTTCGTCGCGACAAAGTTGTTTTACTACAAAACTGAAAGGAGTTAATGGGTCAGGCAGTGACCCTTATATAAATCACAGGTCATTTGTGCACGACTCTCTGGAATGCATTGGCTCAAGCGAGTCACTAAATGAAGATGATCTACGCAGGCGTTCGTTAAGTCCAGCGGTATTGAGAAGAACGGTAAGCGTGGATGGTTTGAACAGAACTTGCAATAATGAATCTGAAGAAGATTTGCGAAGCAAAAAGTCGTCATTGTCTATTGCCGTAAGTTTATCTTGCGATTGGGAGCTCACTTCCGATCTTTTGTGTACAGACCTCGTCCCTCGGTTCTGTGAGGTGAGAAAAGATTATTTAATTACTACTTTATCAATTTTAGCGTGCAGCAGCTCGCCTTCGTAGCGAAGCAGAGAAATGGGAAGATGAAAACAATAACTTTGTGCGAGTTGCTAAGAACATGGCTCGACAAATGTTCTCAATGGCTGAGATGGCAAAAAAGAAACGAAGACTCAGGGTACGTTCATCGTTATTATGTAGCACATCACTGAACACGAGAAATGACGACGAGGGCACCGTAGGACGTTTATGGGATGGTTAGCTAGGGGAACAAGGCGAGGTCAGGCAAGCTCTCGGTACGCTAGGTATTTCTTCAGGCCGTTTTTGAGCATAATTAACATAGAAGTGGCGCCCTTTATTTGACTAAAACAGAATGATTGGAAACTAACTACTTTTTAGGATAATTCCGCCATGATCGAGATTGCAAAAAGTATTGCAAACGACTGTCAAATAATCTGGAAATTTGCCAACATTATTGGTCGCCACTGTAGTGAGAAAATGTAAGTTGTGTTAGCCCATACATTTCATAATACCAGTGAACCAACTTGGGAGAACGACCGTCTTTGGGGGTTTTAAACAAATTGTTCTCTGCATTATTTTTAGGAGTGGAGAAGAAATTATTCATTCTGCTGAGACTATTCCAACTTTAGGGACACAACTAAGTATCATCGCCTCTGTCAAGTCAGCTACTCCTGAGGATCGCTCGGTAGTCTTGTTTTCGCCTTCTAATCTCGTTTATCATATAGCTGTTTGAGGGCTAGATAGCTTTTAATAAACTAAAAGTGGGTAGAGAGTTTTTCATTTAAGTATTTTGTAAATATTTATTTGAATTGTTGCTGTTTTGTTTTCTATAGGCCGAGAATATACTTGTTGGAAATGCACAAAATTTAATGGAAGCTGTTGTAAAGACCTTACGTGTGATTGAAGGAGCTTCTATGAAGGTATACATGTTGCTCGCATGTTCAATAAATTATTCAAATGGAAATGAATAGACAGACAGACAGACAGACTGACAGACAGACAGACAGACAGACAGACAGACAGACAGACAGACAGACAGACGGGTGGGCGGACAGACGGACGGACGGTCAAGCACACACGCAAACAAGAGTCATATATACCTTCTTGCTATTGTTTCTTATACAGGGTATAAATGCTGCCTCCAGCGCAACTCCTGGTCACGTAGAAGCGACAGACGTCATTTTCGAATGGAAAAGAAAACTTAGACGACAGCGAAGTATTGAAGTCCTAGTCGCAGAACGAGGGAGCCTGGGACTGCGCATGCGTGATAAGAACACTCCAGATCCCTCATTAGTCGACATTCTCCATATTTGAATTTTAAAAAGGAATAAAACTTAGTTTATTATATATACGGTAAATATTTGTTAACAAAACCAATTGAAAACTTTGCCATCTTGCATATGCATACAACTAGGAAAGATTTTTTATATTGAGTGGTTCCAGTGAGCTCAATATATAACTGGAGAAAGATATTTACACTTTTGTCAGCTCGTAAAATTGAAGGTAATTTTTATAATTGTAGTACGCCATTCTCAGTCAATCCATGAGTCCATCTGTTTTGTTCGTAGCAAACTGTGTAAAAGACCGAGCAAAGAGACTGGGAATGGCATACTACAATTATAAAAATTGGGTTCAATCCCCAATTCAGTCTTTCCAGTTTTATGTAGTACGTCTCGCGCTTACTGAGTGGTTCTCGGGTCCATGATAAACATTTACGGCGAAATAATAATCACCGCGCACTGAGTTTTTTGTGCTAAAACATGAAATCAACAATCTTTTTTGTACCCGTTGATTGAAATGGGCCAGAAAATGCATTTATGTATTTTGTTTCTGGGTGAAACTGGGCTTTTCCTTTCCTTGGTTTCGTTTTTTGGCGTGAATGTCTTGCACAAAAGTGCTTATAATTCTAAATCTTTTTTAATTATCGTATAGTTTGAAATAACCTACTGCTTAATTTAAAAATCTTTACAAAATTTTTACGGAATGTCTTGCGTGGTTTTGATATTGTTTTATTAGATTAGTAAACAAGATGCTGGAAGGTAGATGTTTTTGTTCACGGATATTCAAAAAATAAGAAAGCTACAAGGACATTTTGTATTCATAATAGAAATTTTTAAATATAAATTTGTGAGCTAATGCTTGTAGGATGTTGCCATTTTGGAAAATATTATATTGAAATGGTTTTTACTTGTCCAAAGTTAAACAAACTAGAAGGGTTAACATCACTTTTTATAACTTTTACATTTATTTATGTAATTTTTTAATATAAAATTAATTTTGGATTAACTTTCGAAATACTTTAATATATATGAATGTTGTAATGTATTAACCGTTGGGGTAAATAAAAATGGCGCAATACATAATATAAATATATTTTAACATTATCCTCCTGATTAAGTGATCCATATATATTCAACTTACAGCATTACAAGAAACCTGTTTACTAAATGTCTCAAATTTTTTAAAGCAATCGTTATCTCTTCAACTTGCACAGGATATTATATAACACATGGTAGAAGGTAGTGTTGATGTCATTATCGTAAACCATGTTGGACTTTTTCAGTGATATCAAGCGTGTTTTTAATTTGTTTCTACAAAATAACAGGTTTTCTCCTGTAGCAATAATCAATCGGTAAGGAGAGGACCATTACTACTAGTCCTTTTGGTTCAGGAATGGTCAACTTGTTATTGAACTTATTTTGGTAAACCTTTTTTTGGACCCATTGGATTTTTATCATGGAAGCCAAATAAAAAGGAAGCGTAGTACACAAGCAAAACGACTTTTTTTGACGGTTGTTGTGCAACGTGGCACAATATTTTATCAGCTGTATAGTCATAAAGTATCGGCGTTGTCCGCAAAACAGTCGGCAATTAAAAATCCAAAATATTAAACTCGCCCAACCACCAAAAACTAAAATTTCCCAGTTTACCAATATGGAGTTGAAGTTGTTGCATTTCTAACATATCCTTTTGCTAATATATGTTATTTAGATTTTTTCAAACAGTATTTTCCAGGTTAAACTCACCCACGCCTGACGCGTGTTCATCGCGAATTTTTATGACAAGCATCAGTTGCCATGGGTCTGCGAATCTATAATTTATTCATGTGGAAATACAGATAATTATACAAGTAAGTCATTTCCTGTTTTGGCCATCGTAGACTTCGTGCGGAAACGTTGCGCTGATTTTGTTCTGTATTTTATATTATTTGTATCTTCCGTGATGTTGTAGTTGTTTTAAATACAAGTATGGAACATATGAACGTTGTTGGTATTTCATACGGCTCTGTGGCGCTGTTTTGGTCTATACTACATAATGTATTTCTACTTTACTATGTTGAAATGTTCGTATCAGTGTATAAAATTGACAAAACTTCGTTCTGGGTTGGTGAGGTAAGTTACCATTTCTTTTTCAATTTCAAACTAGACGTCACTTGTAATTACTATCTGTAAAAGCCAATTCGTTGCAAAGTTTTATTTATAGAAAAGAGGAATTGATTTAAAAATGTAACATTCGATGCATCGGTGAGTTTGTGACAGTGTCACTCAGTACCCGTAAGACGGTGGATCGGACTGTAAGGTACTAATTATCTTATAGGGAATATCTTCAATGTAATTTTTGTTAATTTACACAAGCATCCCAAATTTTCACCACAACTCATTAAACAAAGGTAGTAGACAAAAATTTTTAAGCTGTGGCGTCATAGTCTCGTCACATTTCGTCAAATTAATATCCATTTGGACAACGGACGGCTCGACGGACGGTATAGCGAATTAATATAGAATATTGTTGTATAACTAACATACCCTGATGTACTCTAGGAGTAATATTGTGTATAATTATGCATATATATTTAAAGTTTTCAATAGTTACAATTGCATAAATTATATCGTAATGCAAAATAATTTAGGGCATTATATAACGTTCAAATTTAATGCTCAAATGATTAGTTATTTGATGTAACTACTTATATTTAGCCTGTAGAATCTGATTAAAAAAAGGCTACCATTTTTATAGCAAATTTTGCAATTGGAATAGTTAAATTTAACATTTCGCCAAAAAAGTAATGGTTATGATGATAGGATGATTTCGTAAGAGTTCTCATGATGTCATTTTTGGGGGGGTATGTGGTTGGCACCTTTGATCTACCTAGTAATTTCTGAGGGGTTATGGCAAAAACATACTGATTTCTGAGGGGGTGTTCTTTGAGGATGGCCCCCACTAGGGGTGTGAATATTAAATGGAATGGCCCCTTATTGGTTGGATAAGATGTGACATGTAACCCCTTACCTATGGATTGTTTCTTGACAAGTAAAATCATTATTAGCAATGTCACAGTGTTTTTAGTAGCCAACAAGGTTAACATTCTTTGAACTTGTATTTAAGATATTTTTATTATATTTATTATTTGGTTGGTTATATTTTAAGGTGATTTTTCTAATTTGGAATTCTTTAAATGATCCATTATTTGGTTGGATGAGTGATCATAAATCATTAGAAAGTCATATGTAAGTACAAGTTTTGTTATTGTTTTTATGGCAAATTAAAAATATGTTATTATTTTTTAAAACTTGAAATATTTTTATAGTCATGTATGTTCAATAGAAGTGGTGAAGAAAAGAATCAGGTATAATAGTGTCATATAATGATACACACACACACACACACACACTAAAATATATATAATAATAATATTGATATTATGGTCCCAGAGCAAAAGCCAAGTGAGCTACAAAGCAGCAAGCAAGAGAAACCACTGGTAATGGCTGTTTAGAACTGCACTTTCATGTCATCAAATTGCGATTGTTGCATTCTGATTGGATGATCATATATGTAAAACATTGATTGGTTAGATATATTCTTGGGGGGTAGGGGTTGAGCTATTTTGTCTATAATAACAGCACAATCCTTCCTATCCAAATGTAATTTTTAACAAGCATCAACTTCTATTTCATCCTGATGGTCAATCAAATACAATAGCTTTAAATACATGACAGTGAAGTTCTGAACAGCTGTTACTAGAGGTTTCTCTTGCTTGGCCCTTTGCAGCTTGATACTCACTTCTATGGCTTGCCTCTATAAGAGAAACCTTTGGGACCAGGGTAATATCATGTGGATTATAAAGTATTATTTTATTATTACTGTCATTTGTTTTTTAGAGCTCTCTCAAAGTTCTGCCCTATATTTGTTCTGGGTTTCCTGTCATTTTGGTTTCAATGGCTTCATCCCTCTCTCCAGTTTGTTATTTGTCTTTGCATTTACGATGCATTTTTAACCATCGTTGATCTTAATCATTCTGCTTTACTTGCTGATCTTGCTTTTTCTGAAAAAGAAAGAACACGTCTTAATGGTTATTCATCAGTTTTTGCTGCATTTGGATCAATATCAGTGTTTATGTCATATTATTTTTGGGATAGAGACAATATTATCACCTTTCAAACATTCTGTATTTGCTTAGCAATATTTTCATTTGTTGGTTTTTTGGTTAGTACACATGCATTAAGAAGATATTTTGAAAATACAACATACCAATCAAAAGTGGTACACCATCTTAAAAGGTAAGATTCCTATATATTCCTCCTTTATTTGTTTTTATATCTGTTTGTTTGACTGTCAACCTGTTGACTGATGCACTTTTTTATACCAAGGCAAAAGTCTGATATATTGCCCCATACGTGTGTTAGTGTAAGTTGACTTAGAGCTACAGAATTTTTCGGCAAATTACGCCCGCGTTATCTATTGATATTTTTCTTTTCAAGGCTCGTGCACGTTATCCGACGGTGCGCCTAATGCGGTACCGTAATGTTATTTACAGTTTCATAAATTATTATTAACAGGTGTAACAAGAAATGGAATGACGGTTTGCATAAAGGAAGATGCTTTTAGTCAGCCTTCTACGGTGTCACATAGTTAAATTGCGTAAAATCCGCCTGTGCTTACTTTAATAATGCATCCTCATAAACTTATCGTCGACATTTTATTCGGTACTCTGTAAATTGGGCTCACATAAGGCTCAGTAGCTTGACTGCTCGGCGGATCAAAATTTACCATTTCTGACTGGTTGAACTGATGGCGAAGACACCTTGGGTGGTGTTGCTAATTTAAGCACGAAGTTCGTTGTCACAAGTATCAAAATCTATTTTACGTAGACTTACGCAAACTACAACTCCATCCTTATCTACATCCGTATATCACTCTCGTTTCAACGCAGCTATGCATCATGCCTGTCCAAAAAAGATTTCGTCAGAGGTACCCCTCTCAACGTCGTTTGCCGAGCTGAAAAGATCGGAAATCGAGCTGCGTCGAGAGAATTTGCAGTTCGCGCTATCTTCCGGTGCGTCTAAAAATGCATTTTGAATTTTAAGTTTTAAATCTAATGCGTCGTGAAAAATGCATTTTGCCGCCAAAATTGGCAACTGCGCGTAATATGCGGTGCGGGTAATCGCCCGGAAAATACGGGTAATCAGTGTTGAGATCTTGTATGTGCTACACACATTTATCATCCATTTTCTCACAATTTGCAAAACTATTTAACAGTTAATTTGGGTATTTTTAAACCACTTACTCAATTATATTGTACATAACACTTGTTTCATTTCAGTCATTTTATTTATTATCAGCCATTTGTCCATTTTCACAGGTTAATTTAGACTTGCTTGTTTTATTGTCCTATTCTGCACTCTGTATCCTGGCATTAAAACTTTATACTTTTTTTTCAGACATGAAATTAAAAGAGATGATCCTTCATCTTTAGCATTGAAAAATTATGTCAAGCAACTTTTAAGACACAAGAATTTTTGGTGGTTTACAGCCATGAACCTTGTTCAGGTAAACTGATCTTTCTTTATGTAAATTCTCACTTGTAAACAGCTTCAGATCTCATATTTTTAAATATTTGTTTTCCAGTTGAACTTGTTGCTTCATACAGTATACTAATGACTTATTATAAAATGACTTATTATAAAATAACGTATGTGCTACGCGCTCGCTGATTGGTTAGCCGTGTTTGGATTCCAAACGCGGGTTAAATTGAATTCTAATATACTGTGACGTTACAATAACATTTTGCGAGAAAATTTGTTGTTATTTTATAAAACGATTGAATAAAACCTAATGAGTAGCGTGTTTGGATAGCTTTATCCAAACACTTGGGATAGTGCTCGAGTTGAGAAAAGCTACTGAAATCACTCATTAACTTAACACTCGCAATAACCCAGTGTGTTTGGATAAAGCTATCCAAACAAGCTACCCATTAGGTAATTGTATAATTTGCTCAACTTTCGAATAACTAAAAAACACTCGCCTACGGCTCGTGTTTTTGTTACGTTTTTCGAAAGTCTCACAACATCCCGCATGCAAGAATAAGAGAATCGTGCACGGAAATCCATACGGTATTCCTTTACTAAAGTCTCAAACCCCTGGAAACTATGAGCGCAGAACGACTTGGTCCCAGGCTCACGATATGAGAATAATATGAGACATCATCTCGATGCTTAAGCTACATTAAAATGTCCATGGTAAATAGGTCTTTTGGCGACGATGTATCCAATAATTACAGTAGAAAACTTAGTCAATTCAATATACGGTATCTTACAATTCAAACTAGAACAGTTTGGAAATATCTAACGTCTAATATCTAAATACCTGTTGTTTTTCAGGTGTTTCATTGCCATTTTAACAGTAACTTTTTCCCACTTTTCTTGGACAAATTACTTGGTCATACTCTGTCATCTAAATCAGCAGCCATCTTACTGGGTTTATCATTTGTTGCTCCTCATATTAACAATTTATATTTCTTATCATTATGTCGTCGTTATGGGGTTTATCTCGTCATCAAATGGCTTTTTTATGTTAAACTGGCATTAAGTACTTTAATGTTGGTCATGGGACCTGATTGGGTTACCTTATTATGTATTTTTATTGCGAGGTATGTTGTGAAATGTTTATTTATATCTACATTGGTCATTTCAGTAGTAAAAATATTTTAAGTTTGCTGAGCACTAATTCTATTTCATAGCATTATGAAACAAGCAGAACAGGTAATTATCTGTCATTATTTACTATTGGAAATAATGACAGATACACTGTAATTACCTGTTCTCCCGTTAATAATTGTTGATATGTACACTCTTTATTAGAAATCGTGCATTCTGATTGGCTATTCAACCGTTGTTTGTCGCTTCTTTATAAATTTATATTTAATTTTCACGAAATTATTTATGAAAAAACATTTTTATTTTTATAAAGACGTAAAAATTTAATTGTTACAAAAATGTTTTTAAAGTGTTCCTCTTTTGGCTTCCAGGGCTGAGTTGTTCAAAGGTGGGTTAACACTAACCCAGGGTTAAACGTTAACCCACTGTTTTAGTTTAGTGTGTTAGAATCCACAGTTTTTGTTGAAAATTTACATCGTTACACTTGAACCACTGTTTCACATCAACTCTGTTGAAAAGTAACAACGTTTCAACAAAGTAGGCTCCAATAATTTTGCTTCTCAAGTTTTCCCTAAACCAGGGTTAAGCTAACCTATCTTTGAACAACTGGCCCCTGCTCTCCAGGGACCACGATGTGCTATGGTGTGCACACTTATGTACAGAGGAAGGATAGAATGGAGGATAGATGTGATCTCTAACAAGATTTGACTAGTAAAGTCATCTGGTCTTAGCCAGAGTAAAATACTAAAAAAGAGTTAACAATAGTTTCTATTATTTTTTAGCAATCGTGTATTTACTGAAGGGACCTGTAAACTACTCAACTTAGTCATAAGTGATCTTGTTGATGAAGATTACGTCATGAATCATCGCAGTCAAAGCATTTCCGCGTTAGTCTTTGGTACGTCAGCTTTACTTTCGAAACCAGGCCAAACACTTGCTCCACTTTTAGGTACATGGCTGCTGGCCAAACAAACTGGATACTCGATTTTTTATTCCGATAAAATGGCGGGAAATTCGCCTTTTCTCAAAGACATTAATTTTCATGATAGCAGTGAAAGTGACGTTAGACTTGGTTGTTTTTATGTCTTAGTGTGTGTACCAATTGTATGTGCGTTTGTACAGATCGTAATGTGGAGCCAGTTTAAACTTCATGGTCATCGTTTGAAAACAATAATGTCGCAGAGGATTGGTATCGAATTTGCTGGTGATATTTAAATTGACCATTGCGAAAAAGATGGCGCCGTGTATATTTTACCAGAATGCATTGCGTGTATTACGCATAAATAGAAAAAGATGATAAGACTCACAGCTGACGGAGTAAAAATTTAATAAAAGGAAGAAAATAACCTCTTCTCTTCTATTTCTTCTTTAAAAGACCTTAATCTGCTTTTTAAACGATTTTAAACCGCGGTGCATTCTGGTACAATATCGTCATCTTTTTTGTGATGATCAATTGCTACGCACTGTCGCGGCCAGGAAGTATTCAATTATTAGGTTTGTCGCGCTGAGTTCCATCAGCAATTTCTGGTCTCAAAGCAACTTTAACTATACGCACATGGTACTCGTATTTTGTCTTCTTCGTATTTTGTATATCGAGTCTTGGTTATCTAACATGCTTTCAAACCAGAAAAAGACATAGACAGGCCCTAATTTTACTATAGTTTTTAGTTAGGTTAATTTATAGAGAAATAACTTGTGTTATTTTATAAGTGATAAAACGTTTTAGAATGAATATTGAATTTAGTTGAGCATGTATGAATCACGTCTGATCTGGGCATCGCTGGCGAGTGTTGCCGAGGACTTTGCGACGACTGCCGGGGCACAAAGTTTGAAAGAGCGCTGTTATCTAGTATTCACCACAGCGTTCTTTTGCTTTAATAAAGCAATTTATTCCACTTTTAAAAATTTTGTTATAAAGAAGTAAAACCCTAAAAATTACACACTACGCGGATGAATTGTTTTATACAAATCTCTTTGGAAAACGTATTATCTATTAATATAAATGTAGAATGTAAAAAATATTATTCTTTAGTCATTTCTTCATGTCTGTTTTTGGTTTTCTGGTGACGGGTTTGCCCATTTTTCTGCAGATACTAAAAAATAGATAAAAATACCATCAAAGTTTTGATAACTATAACCCAGTTCAGTTCAAGAGACAAAGTTTTCGTAACTGCAGGGCGTCCGCCCTGAAAAAATCCTGTTGGTATTTATCCAGACGAGAAATTAAATGTTTCTTGAAAACTGATTGTAAGTTAATTCGTTCTCTTTGGTAAATTATTTGACGTTCGCACGAAATGAAAAGACCAGTCACGTCCATCCTTCACTCACTGCAATTGATCCCACACATAGTTTTAATGACACTTATACATCTAAGAATATAAGGTACTGGGTTTAGTGCTTTCTTATAGACCTGCATGCTCTACGTACAGGTTAAATTATTACCTCTATAGTATCCTCAAGTGTTGTATATTTGTACGTTGTATTTAAATTCTGTGTATAAGACTCATACATCCTTCTGCTGTTATCCACGAACTGTTCAACCAGTTGAATCTGTTGTCGTAACATATCAGTAAGTGCTGCAATGGCTGGGTTGAACGTCGTCATGGCTAAAATGAAACACTACGTTTCAACGTTTTATCACAGTTTATTGCAAATATATCTATTTTATATAAATATATATGTTATATCTATATTTATTATCTATAGTTATCCACCGTATATGAGCTTTACTGCAATTTCATTGGTTAAAATAGTCACCGTATATCACCTCAAACGGTGAATAGTGAAAAAAAACAAAAGCAGCATGCTGATTAAATAAATTATTTAAGGAAATAATTGTTTTCTCGCATATATAATACTGGATAACTATATTATTAAACAATTACACCATTCGCTCTCGTCGCATATGGCTGATAGCCAACTCGGCTGTGCCTCGTCGGCTATCAGTTCATATAAGACTCCAGCTCATTCTATAATCGATATA